>PVHX01006850.1:0-45208 GCA_004024805.1 Geosciurus inauris
GCCCCACCCCCAGCCCCTCTAAGACAGGGAAAGACGAACCTTGAGCCCACCCTTGTCATCAGGCAGCACCGGGAGGCTGCAGGGCTGTCTGACTCTTGCGGCAGGTGGGGCCGGGCGGCTGTGCCGGCCTCTGTCCTTATTCACCTGCATGCAGACAGATGCCAGCAGTCGAACAAGTTCCGTGTCTACGGACACAAAAGGCAGCATTTTACCTGAAAATATGTCTGCTGGGCCCCGGAGAAGGGAGCCCCAGCCAACCCTCACCAGCCTTGCAACTTGATGGGCACATCTCCAGAGCCAGGAGCTCAACTCCTGCTGCCCACCTGCTCTTCAAGGTGGCACATTCAAGCCCACAGGCTCAGTCTACTTAGCCAGGGTGAAAACCAGCGAGGCAGGCCACTGCAGAGGCTCAAATCCTGCCTCTGTCCACCCTAGCTGTGTGATCTCAGGTAAACTGTGCAGCTTCTCTGTGCTTATTTACAAGGGGTGACATTAACACCCACCACCTATATGTGTCTTGAGGATTCAAGGTTATTCCTTTCACACTTTTATTTGCTTGGCATACAGCAAGAGCTTCACAGAGGTTAAACACTATTATTATTAACCTGACTAGGTTATTTAAAAAAAATTGAAAAAAGATTGAGAAAAAAAAATACTGAAGTGGGGCTTGTCTAACTTATACGAGGCCTTGGGCTCAATCCCCAGGAGCTTCTGGGTTGGTGAGTATGTCCTCATGCTACAAGGACAGCACAGGAGCTGCAGCAGGGGACAGGGTGAGGGGCGGTGCTGGCACTTAAAAAGGGCACCACTGCCTGCCACCCCACCCCACTCAGGACTGCAGAGGTGGCAGGCCTCTCTGTCCCCACAGCTGGCATCTGGGATCCTGGCCCAGGGCTCAAAGCCTGTGGCTCAGAAGGGCCTCTGCGTTTCTCTGCCTCAGAGCTGAAACTCCAGGGCAATGAGAGAAGTGACACATCAGAGAGATCCTGTCCCTAACTGGAAGCCCACATCCCAGGAGGGAGCCCATCGCAGTGGGGGAGGGTAAAAGGGGAGCAGCAGGTGCCCACCAGGGACCAAGACAGGCTGAGGATGCTGACGCCCCTGGCCTGGCACCCTGGACCTGCAGCTTCCCTGACACAACCAAGTGAGGGTCACTCCTCCACTGTGGATTCTGCTGCTCAAGGGGCCTTCATGTTTCCTCTAGAGTCACGTAGGTGACGCGCAGACACTGTTCTAGGTCTTGAGGGGACAGGCAAGCAGACACACCAGTGGGGGCACTGGTTTGCCCCCACTCCTTAGAGATGTGTAGGAGGCTGATGCTGGAAGGAGGCTCAGGGATACGTGCCTGGCCCCAGGTCACGAGGTACACCCCCCAACACCTCAAGACTGGCTTCCTCCATGGGGAAGCTAGGGCTAAAGGCGTGGCTCACAGAGGGGAAAGGAGCGGATTCACAACCCTGTAACCCACCGGGGTCATTCAGCAGCATCACTAGGTCAAAGGCTGTGTACCCATTTTTTGCACGAAGAGTGACATCAGCCCCTTGGTTTAGCAGATATTTGACAATTTCCTTGTTCCTGGAGAGGAAAGAAAAACCAGAGTTACTCTCACTGCTATGCTTTGAATATTGAATGTCCCCCAAAGGTCTGTGTTACAGGCTTAGTGGCCAGGGTGGAGGTGTTATGGCCCTGTAGGAGATGCAGCCTTCGGGGAACTCCTCGGGTACTGGGGATAAGCCATGAAATGCGACAGTGGAGTTAGCCTCTCTGTGTGTTTCCTGGCTGGAGGTGTGAGCACTTGCTCAGACACGCACTGCCCCACACACCAGTGCCTTCTGGTGCCCTCACCAGAGGCCCAAAGCCTTGGGGTGGTCTGATCTTGGACTAGAACTTCCAGTACTGTGAGCCAAAATAAGCCTTTTCTCTTTATAAGCTAATCACCTCAACTATTTTGCTTTAGTGACAGGAAACTGACTAATACACCCACTAAAAGCAAAAGCATGGCTGGGTAACAAGGTTGACAATGTAAAATCCTGTACTCTGTCTCTGAGCATGAAGGAGGGCTTGGGAAGTCAGTCTCAGGCTCTGTAACTCTCTGGCACGGAAGCAGGTAACATGCAAATGGGATTTAAATCAGTCTTAATGTTCCTTCCTCAACCAGAAGAACAACTGAGGGCTCTGTCCCCAAAGCCCTTGGCCATTGACCCCATGCAGACCTCACTGCTAAACCCCTTTCCTCTCCTGCACAGTGAAAGCCTCCTACAGGCCAAGAGGTGCGACAGGGAAGTTGGAGACTCATCGAGTAAGAACAGTTAGTACTTCCAGATACGGGAAAGCGAACCGATCACCAGAAATGGGGCAATGGAAGAGCCCCGAAGTAGAGTCAGACCATTCAGTGGCTACACGACGCCCTGCGAAGAGGAGGGTGACACCTCACCCAGTTGCACCCACAGTGTGAGACTAGGATTTGTAAACCCCCGGCACACACTGAAGGCTGTGCAAAAGAGGGTCAGCGTGACTCACTGCCAAACAACAGGGAAGCCATGTGTGAGCGCCCGCGTGCCCTGCAGAGGGGCCACTTTCGGGGGCCTCTATAGCGCAATGTGAAAACTCCAAATGAGCCAATCACACCACTCAGCTGAAACGAACCAGCAGAGAGTTATCTTTCTGCCTAAAGCGTTCCTGCCACGTGGCCTTTCAGGGCCACCGGTGAAATCCTGCAGAGGGCTGTGGGAATCCTGGATGTGGAAGGTTCGGGCAGCAGGAGGAACCGGGCCTTCCTCTCTTTTGCATGCCTCCTGTCTTCACAGCCCTGGGGTTATATGCAGCCTCTTAGGACCAGAAATCCCCATCAGGAGCACCTGCTCAGCCTCACCACAGAGGGGTGGGCCTGGCACTGACCCGTGGTAGGTGGCCTGCATGAGGGCCGTCCAGCCGTGCACGCTGTCCTGCTTGTCGACGTCCGCATGCCTCTCCACCAGCAGCTGCACCAGCGGCAGCTGCCCCATGACCGCTGCCAGCATCAGTGGGGTCGCCCCATCTCCATTGACCAGGTTCACATGGTTGGGGTCTTCGTCAGCAATCTCCTTGACCAGCTGGAAGTTCCCTGCGAAAAGAAGCAGGAGTCCAGGTGATCCAGGGTCTGGTGCCCCAAGTTTATCCAGGTGAGTCATGTAACAAACCTGTGCTGACCCTGCCTGTGGGCACCCCGGGGACTACTAAGATGGCTCCCCCCTACCCTCAAATCCCTCAGTCTAGTGGAATGAAGACAAGCATAAGAACACACGGAAGTGTTGTGTCTTAAGAGAACAAAGAAGAGAGATGAAGGGCATAAACAAGGAGAATCTAGGTCTTGCTAGGGGGTGAGATTAGGGAGGGCTTCCTGGAGGCGGAGTCTGCATCAAAAAAAAAAAAAAAAGCCAGATAGCCTTTTGTCATAAAGAGAATGGAGCGGTGGGTGTGTGAACACAGCCAGGGAGAGGCCAAGGCCCAGCCCAGGTGGCTGGCAGGCAGGAGCCTGGGAGGGCAGTCTGGAACTATGGGCAGAACACAGTAACAGATACAGGCTTCCAGGGCCTGAACTCCGTGGTGAAACTGGAGACTCAGGAAACAACAAATGGCCTGTTCCTTCCTCAAATACTCTGGGTGGCCTTAAAAAGAACTATAAATATTAAATTGGGAGAATGTGGTTCTGTGTTCTTTCAATACTCCACAAAGATTTTCTGAAGTGCTTACCCATTTTCAATGCATGGAAAATATCTGGTCGCCTTTTCTCTTCATCTGGGTAAACAAAGATTTTAAAAGTTAACCACAGAAAGACTTAATATAACAGCAAAGTCACAAGGGTGTAACAACACAGCCGAGCTGTAGGGATCCACTTCTCAGAAGTGACCTTAACTGGAGACCTACAAAACAGGAATCTGGCAGTCCTTCTGGAAGAGTTCTTACCATGGAGTTCTGAGAACACATCAGAGACACACCACTGCTCTAAGCCCACGCCAATGAAGCCATCATTGACATCAAGACATTCCAAATTTGGGAATATCCTTTCTTAGATATTAGGGTCTTGAAAAAACCTGGATTCCTGTAAGATTTTTTTTTTAATATTTTTTAGTTGTCAATGGACCTTTATTTTATTCTTTTATTTATATGTGGTGCTGAGAATTGAACCCAGTGCCTCACTCATGCTAGGCAAGCGCTCTACCACTGAGCCACATCCCAGCCCCCCGGTAAGAATTTTTAAAAAATTTTTTTTCTTTTCCTTCAAAACTAAATATATAACCATGAGATAATTCCAAGGCAGAGGGCCCTAAGACCCTGAGCAGCTCAGCTCAACAGGAGGTCACAGACATGTCCACCGGAAGAGCCAATGTTAATTTTTGAATCTTGCTTCCCAAGTACAAAGGGGTCTAAATATGACTCCTGCCTAGAACTGCAGACACAGCTGCCTGAAGGGGACTGCACATCTGGATGTCTTTGTGCTGGCCCCAGCTCCTGGGCTGGTGCAGGGGCCTCATGCCCACCCGCTCCTGTGCTTATTCCATACCTCCCTCTCAGTGTAGGCCAGCAGGTTCCCTCCTGCTGCCAGAAAGCAAGCATCTCTGGTCAGCCTGATTGCTGGGAGGCCCCAGGCAGCACTTCCTGGCCCAACACTGGCTTGGATCAGCCCTATCCCTCCCGCAGCAAGGAGCATGGAGCTAGAGAGTCGGGAGTGCCTGCTCCTTTAGAAGGTTGTCTTCTCTTTACTATCGAGAGGTGGGGGGAGTAAGGACCGTGTCACCAGGCTGTTGCAGGGATCCAATGACGACACAGATCCATGTGGGAAAATACCTCAGAAATGTGCAAGTCCTATTGGAAGGCAACTGCCACCCTCCTGAGCCCCAATAATGACCTCAGCAAGGTTACCTACTGAACTCCAGGATCTTGAACAGCAAGTACAGACACACCCACGGAATCAGGGGTCTAATTTTGTCTGTGAAAAACTACCAAGAAGCAGTGCGGCATCTCAGTTCTCACAAACGGGCCATGTGCCTGTAAGTACCGATGCGTCCCATCTTCTGTGGGTAGGGCTTTGACATTAGACAGTGTGTCCCTTGCTCTTAGTGCTGGCTGCTAAGCAGCCACTTGGGTTTGAATTAATCATTGACAGTTCAGCCTGACCCTGGGAGGCCAGGGTAGCTTGCTCTGATGCCCAGTCACCTGGGCTGGGGCCCCTTGCTCTGGGCTTCAGTGCTGTCCATATAAGAGCACCCCACAGACCCTGTCCCATCCCAAGGGGAAGAAACCTCTGACCTCTGCACCACACAACCATGGTGGTGGGGCTGCCTCGATGCAGTGAGAGCTGTAGGGGTGCCTCTTCCTGCAGCTAATGCAAGGGAGACAGGGATCGGTGGCTGTCCTGTCAGCTTAAGGGAAGAGCTAGGGATTATTACGTTTATTTAATAATCTTTGTTGTTAATATCATAGCCTTTGCCCTTGCTATGGTGCTACCAGATGGCTGGTGCACTCCCCGGGTTCCTGCCAGTCTGCCGAAAATGACCTTCCCAAGGAGTCCACCCACCACTCTACTCAATACAGCAGCTTCACTGCCCCAACTCTGACACAACTAATCCCTAGACCTTGCCCTCATTTCTTTCTTTCTTTCTTTTTAACATTATGGCACCTTCTACCATACTATACAGGTTATTTTATATGCTTATTTCTTATTTATGGCTTGTATCTCCCTGTAGAGACCAAGGTCCTCAAAGGCAAAAATGTGGGTCTCACTTTTCATTAACATATCTCAAGTGCCTTGGATGATGCCTGGCACATAGCAGGTACTCAACAAACATCTTTAAAATAACTGAAAGAATGTATGATCCATAAAAACATTATAGCTGGGGGTGGTGGCATACACCTGTAATCCCAGTGACTCCAGAGACTGACACAGGAGGATCACAATTTCAAGACCAACCTCAGCAACTTAGCAAGGCACTAAGGACTTAGTGAGACCCTGTTTCAAAATAAAACATAAAAAAAGGGTCTCAAAATAAAACATGAAAAAATGACTAGGATGTGGATCAGTGGTTAAGTGATCCTGGGTTCAACCACTGGATTGTGTTTGTGTGTGTGTGTGTGTGTGTGTGTGTGTGTGTACACATATATACATGTAGTAGTTTCCATTTCTTGGATGCTATCTATGTTCTAGGCACTGGGATAAACATTTTGTAGGCGTGACCCTAACTACTCCCCACAAAGCCTTACCAGGGAAGTGTGTTATGACAATTTTATAAAATAGGACATGGAAGTCCTAGAGGGACAAGTAACTTGCTCTAGGCCACCCAGCTGCAGAGTGGGAGAACTGTCTCAAACTGGGCCTGCTGGACAGGAGGTCAGCACTTGTCTCTGATCCTGCTGTGTGGTCTTATTATTGCACATGATGTACTAAAGTTTTTGAAATGCAATGTATCCTGTGACAGATTCACTAAGGATTGTTCAAACAACCTTCTAAATGCCAGACAAAAAAATGGCAATAAAGAAACAGGACAGCCAGGTGTGGTGGCGCATGCCTATAATCCCAGCAGCTCGGGAGGCTGAAGCAGGAGGATCACAAATCCAAAGCCAGCCTCAGCAATGGTGAGGCGCTAAGCAACTCAGTGAGACTCTAAATAAAAATACAAAATACGGCTGGGGATGTGGCTCAGTGGTTGAGTGCCCCCGAGTTCAATCCCAGGTTACCCACCCCCCCAAAAAAGAAATAGGACACATTAATAAGTATTTGAAGAAAAAAGAAGCTCAAAACAGGGCTAATTTTCACTAATTTTATGTGAACTGGTCTCTGGGGACTGACTGCTGGCAGATGAGGGTAAGCACTGTTCCAGAGCAGAACCACAGCCCAGAGGCCAAATCACTCCGCTGCCCGTCGTCGTAATTATAGTTTATTGGAACATAACCAGACCTACTCATTTACATATTATGTATGGCTGCTTTCATTCTAACAGAATCAAGTAGTTTTGACAGACTGTATGGCCCACAAAACCTAAAATATTTATTATCTAGTCCTATACAGAGAAAATTTGATGACCTCTCTTCTAGAAGGCTCCCAGAACCACCTACATCAGAATCATGTGGTTAGGAAGGAGAGGACTGGCTATGTAGATCTCCAGGATCTTCCCCAGAGCTAGCACATCAGGCTCTCTGGAGGGTGGGCAAGACCTGCCCACAATAGGCACTAACATCTGACTTGTGAACACACCACAACTCAAATCCCACTGGTCTGCAAGGCTGGACTCTGATTTTTGTGTGCCCTTCCAGTCGGGGCAATTCTTGGTTAAGCCACTTAAACACAATTGGGGGTCCTCGGTGACACCATAGCAGGGGTAGAGTGGTGGTATAGCCTGACCTGTTTTGGGCCTGACGGTGGTCAGTGGGTCCAGGTAGTCTGCAAGGTCTCTGTGCTTGCGATCAAGTGCCACCTCGAAGGCAGTCTTCTCCAGTACGCTGAGGTGGTCAGGGTTGGCTCCCTTCTCCACCAGCTGCTGGACCATGCCGAGCCTCCCAGTGAGTGCTGCCAGCATCAGCGGGCTCCAGCCCACAGTCTGCGCTGCATGGTTGGGGTCTGCACCCCATTCCATCAGCAGACGCACCACAGCCTCATGCCCGTGCTGGATGGCAGCCATTAGGGCCGTAATGTTCAGCAGCTCATCCCTGCTGCCTCCCATCCCTGGCTGCTCCCTGGAGGGGCTGGGATGGTCCACAAAGGCACCAGCTTCCAGAAGCAGCTTCACCACACCCAGGTGGCCACCCCGAGATGCCACAGTGAGCACACTGGCCCCTAGCCGGTTCTGGGCATTGACATCAGCCCCATGATCCAAAAGGAGGTGTGCCACGCTCACATGACCAAATCTGCCAGGAAAATAGAAAATTGGTCAAACTCAACAGGGAGCACTAATGAGGAAACAACTCACTAACCCCCATTCATCACTAGCCGTTCTAGAGGCACCACAGCCGCCTAGAAATAAAAGACCTCACTCTGGTGTCAGACACCACACTGGTCTTGCACGTGTAGTCTCAGCAGGTGAGCAACTGCCCTGTCCAGGCAGGGTTCCCGCTTCCCCATCAACCTGGAGAAAGAATCTTCGCTTCTGTTTTCATTTCCTGATCTGCAGAATGGGGCTGTGCCTGTACCTATTTCAAAGATTGCTGGAGCTTAACTTAGCTAATATATATACAGAGCACCTGGAACAGTGCCTGGCCATAGGAGCAGGCTCTCGATGTCAGCTATTCTAACTGTTCAGCATCAACATTCTGCAACATGCCAAGGACATCCAGCTGGCAAGGGGCGGCATTGAAGTCAGAACCCAGGTCTGCCTGAATCCTGTTGCCTTGCTTTTTCCCCCATGCCATGCTGCCTCCCACATCTGAGTATATTTTATTCTGCTTTCTAGCCTGTGATCTGCCTTTCTGCCTGTGCTGATTTCCCCTACAAGCAGGGCCAACCTCTGATTCACATCTACCCTTCCCAGCCCCCAACACACCCTCTGTATGCCAAGGGGAGGGGCACCTCATTGTGGGCCTCCTGCCCCCGGCTGGCAGGAATGTTCACTACAGGCAGCTGAGAACTTGGCCTGGGCCAGACCTTCTTCAACCAGGCTGAGGTTTGACGGCTCTGGGACCCTGGGGAGGCGGACATGTGCCCATCAACTCCATAACATCAAGGAAGAAGAAAACAGGCACCACTTGCCTGCAAAATCTCCTCCTTCGTTCAATATCAGCGGACAGAAAAGTTCTGTTCTGTTGAGCTCAGTGGAGTGTCCGAGCTGGAAGAGGCCCTGACTAACCAGGGGGGCCCACCCTGACAGGTCTAGGAGACCGCAAACATCTGCATCTGTAAGGCAGCTTTCTGGATTTGTCCTTGCTCACCCCTCCTTTCTAGAAAGGGGTTTTGTGACTCATCTAAATCCTGGGCCTCCCTCCTCCTGTGGAGGCAGGGCCAGGTCTGAGTTGGTCTAAGGCTCCCACTGAACTTATAAATACCTTCTGGGACATGAACCTTAACAGCCCAGGTCACCTCACCTTAGGGGAGATAATTGGTAAACTGGCTACCCCAGCTGAGGGGTGGGGGCCTGAGCCTTTCCAGCCTCTTCTCCCAGAGTAGAGAGAGGGACAATTCACACAGAAACACTGGCTGCAACCGGCTCCCCCCATTCCCTGTGAGTCTCCCACTTCCAATCTCTGTTCCCTCAGCCCATCCTCCATGCGACCCCAAACCTCCACTGTCCAAAGAGAGCTGTTTTACGCACCTCACCCTCTGGGCTCCCACATCACACCCTCCTCCCCTGGCTCCTGTGTACCCCATCTGCACACCCAGTCCTTCTCAGGCTTCAGCTCAGATCTCATCTGCTCTGTGTGGCTTCCAGACTGAACCCCTAACAAGCCAGGTCAGGTGCCTGAACCTGAGCACCCACAATTTTGCAACCTAATTCTATGTCCCCACCTGAACCGTCTTTCTAGAATTTTCTCTCTCCCCCACTTGACTGTGGGCTGTCCAAAGACAAAACTGGTTTCTGCACATTCTTATTTCCCCAGCCCTTAATGTAGGGGCTGCCCCTACTGGAGCTCAGTAAATGTATCAAATGCACAGGTAAGTGAAACATAAGAGGAAGAACCAAAGAGAGGAAGATCCAGGCAGCAGAAATAATGGAGGAACTTCACAGGAACACAGACTTCAAAGAGACGGCACTGTTTGGTGATCAAGCATAAGATAAAACTTAGCATAATCTCTAACAGCAGATCACAAACTGTTTTCAGATTTTTCTCTTGTTTGGTCCTAGAAAGCCCAGAGGTGAACTCCTTGCCTTGCACTTCACAGATAAGGAAACTAAAGATTACAGGGGAAAGCAATTCATCTCAGCTAGAAGGTGACAGTAAAAACTGGGCCCTAGAACTCCAAGTCACAGCTCTTCCAGTCTACCCAAGTTTTACAAAGGAAGTAAAGGCCGAGTTAGAGCAGGTATATTGAATTTTGAAATGTTTTCTGAACTCACAGGTAGACCCGAAGAGCATTCAATTAGGCTGAGATTCAACAGAGGCTGAGATAATTTTTCAGATGCTAAGTTTCTAATAGGTAATTACTGGAGATGGGGACACTAGGGGCTTTCTGAGCAGGTGATATGATTACCACGTAATTTCAGCAATTAACACCTGTGATTGTAGAGCTGGCACATGTTCCCACCACTCAGAACACTGGGCCCAGTGTCCAGCTCTGCTGTCCCCACAGCAGGGGGATGAAGGAAGTGGAGGGAAGATAAGGTGGCCAAGGAAGAAATCAGCGCCAGGGTAAACACCAGGCTGCCGGGTCTCCTGGCCAGACACTGCTGGCAAATTGGGTGAGTCACTTCCTTGCCACCAACACCAAGAGGAAAACTATCAGATTTATGGCTGGAAGTAAAGGCTCTGGGGCCACCTGCTTGAGTGTGAATCTGACTTTGTCACTAGCTGTGCAGCCTTGGACAAGTGTCCCGTCCCCGTCCCGTCCCGTCCCCCCCCCCCCCCCCCCCCCCCCCCCCCCCCCCCCCCCCCCGTCCTCCGGGCCTCAATTCTTCATCTAGAAAAGGAAAATTAAAATAGAACCTATTTTCTAAGGTTTTGTATGGCCCGAACGAGCTAGTTCATTTAAAGTACTAAGCACATTACTTGACACAAAGAAGGGGATCACTCAACAACACCTCTTCTTGCATGAATAGGAAAAACCATTTGTGTAACCATGTCTATCTCTAAAACCTCCACGAGAGGCCGAAGTTGCAAAGTCCAGGACAAGACCTCTGGGGGCCTCATCCAGAGATGTAACACCAAGACCAGGGGCCATAAACAGATGCTCACTCAGGCAAAAGTGGTATCTGCCAGAGTGTCACTTGAGGAGGATCTTAAGGCTCATCTAGATTTGGGGAAGAAAAGCACAAACCCACAAAGCATCCACACAGGGGCCATCCTGATCTGACAGGATGACAGACTGACTTCAGGAAGTTTCCCACATGACTCCCACACTGAAGAGTAAGACAGAGCCCAACTCCAGACAGGCAGGTGGTCCCTGAGTAGACACCCTGTACTACCCATAAGCCTTGGAGTGCCTGGGCCCCACCTAGGGTCAGTGACAGTAAGAGCGAATTCTAACCCTCTTGTAGAAGGTTCATACCCTACTGTCACAGGAATAATCAGAGTATATCATATTATCGTTCCCAGACAGCACCTGTGGGGTAAACTGAGGCATGAACAGAGGATGTGATTAGTCCAAAGTCTCTTGATTTGGAAGCTACAAAGTCAGGACATGTGGGCCACAAGTCCCAGCTCTTTGTACACCACCAAATTTCACAGAAGAAAGTTCTCTAAAAAAGTTAGGTTATCAGCAATGGAGAGGCACTAAGCAACTCAGTGAGACCTTATCTCTACATAAAACACAAAATAGGGCTGGGCATGTGGCTCAGTGGTTGAGTGCGCCTGAGTTCAAAAAAAAAAAAGTTAGCTTATTACTAGTTAACCATCACAGGTTCATTATGAGTCTCCTGCTCCATCAAGATGAACAGAAATTAATTACCTGAAATCAATCAAGTAACACTGATCACCCTGCAGCACTTGATGAAGAGCAAAAACTGGTGATCAGGGGTCTTCAAGACACTCCAAGGCATCCCAGTGCCACAGTCGTGAACCTCAGTAAGCACCCCTGGGGCTTCTCTGGGACCTCTGTGTTAGGCAAACCCATATGCCAGAGTCACTAGGAGACTCTTCTCACACAGTCCCTGCCCCTCAAAATCCGCCACAGGACTCCTGAATCACAATCTCCAGAAACGTAACTCAACAATGTTCTCCTTGGAAAACAATCCCAGTGATTCTCAGGTGTGGCCAGGTTTGGGGACCACTGAGGACTGCAACCAGCTATGATGTGGTATGGCAGACACTGCTACCGAGGCCTTCCTATTCTAGAGAGACCAAGGAAAGGGTGTAGAGCATGGCAGGCTCCCTGGAGGAATCTAAACTAGAGCAGGTGGTCTTCACTGAGAGCAGAAAGGGAAGAAGGGATCCCCCTGTATGTATGCAGCTATGGTGAGGGCTCTGCAGTGGGACTCCTAAGTCAACTCTGACCAACTGTCTGCTTGTGGGCAAATTCTGTAATCTAAATGGCACTCCTCACCTGTAAGATGGAGACAATATTCCTAACATATAGTAAATGCTCAGTGTTAGCTTAAAAAATGCAGAGGAAGATACACAGGACCAAATGAAACCATCTTTCCTTGATTTAGGAAGCCAGGAAGCAGAAGAGGGGGTACAGGGAAGGGTCTGAACATAAGGCCCTGGAATGCCATGCTCAGGGCTCTAGCTGGGGAGCCATCGCAGGAGAGGCACAGCTGGAGGGAGGGAGCAAGTGCAGGCCACTACAAAGGCCTGGTATGGACCAAGGCAGAGGGGATGAAAAGAAAGGTGTGGATTTCAGGGCCATGCCAGTGCCCACCGAGCAGACAAGTCCTGGACGGAGGATGTACCTGGAGTTTTAAAGCCTGGGAGAAGAGGTAGTTCCATTAAGAGGGATGGACCTCACAAGAAAGGCTTTAAGGTGATCTTAGCTGCTCTGGGCAAGTAAAAAAGGTGTCTTTACACAGAAGATGTCAATACCTTTGACAGAAGATGTCAATACCTTTTACATACCTTGGAAAGGTATGTAAAATGCTGCATTTAGTACACCTGTGAACACAGGCAGCCCAGGCATCATAACTGGGCGGCAATCCCTAAGTAGGTTTATAAACTGATTCACATCAATGTTCCAGGGTTGGGGAATTAGTAAGAGTCCCATGGACTACCATATGTCTGTTGAAAACAATGCAGAACAAAATCTTGCTAGTAATACATATTAAGTAGGATTAGAACATCCTTGTAACGCCTGGAAAAGAATTCTGAGAAATAAAATATTGAGTCAACCAAGAAAAGATTACGGTTAAGAGCTTGGTTTTTCTAAAAGGCATGGAAAATACAAAGGGCTCGCATGTAGGGAAAGATGCTTCTTTCACTGACCACTTAAAACACAGCTACAAACACAGCTACACTGAGATTTTCATGCACCAGATTGGCAACAATCCAAGTCTGAATACATGTTCTGTAGGCCAGAGAAAGACAGGCACTCATACACTGTTGGGAGGGGTGGTGTAAAACGGCCTAACTATTGTTGCGGGCAGAATAAATGGCCCCATGGTGTCCACTTCCTCATCTCCAGACCCTGTAAATGTTACATGACCTGGCAAAGGGGACATTCAGGCTCAGATGGATTGGAGGTCGCTATCAGCTGAGGGGCAAGCAGCTTCAATGATACAGGTGGGCCAGGGTCATCCCACTTCTTTCACCGTGGCATGGGAGAGCAGAAAGCTCAGAGGTAGAGAAAGTGCAAGGAGGGAAAAGAGGCAGGAGTGAAGCTCTGTTGCTGGCTCTGAAGATGGAAGGGGCTCTGAGCCTGGGAATGCAGGCCACTCCAGAAGCTGGAAAAGGCAAGGAACAGTATTCCCCCCTAGAGCCGTCAGAGAGAGCACCACCCTGCAGCACCTGAATTGTAAACTAGGGAGGCCCATTGCCTATGACCTCCAGAACTGTTCACACAGGAAATCTGTGTTGTTCACACCATTACAGTTGTGGTAATTGATTACAGCAGCCATAGGAAACTAGCACACCTGCAGAGAGAGAGATCTGACACTATGCATCAAAATTACAAATGGCCCTTATGCCCTCCCTGGAGAAGCTCCTGCAGAGACAATTGAGCAACTGTGAAATGACATGTGTATCCTACTATTCACAGCAGCATGAATGGTAACAGAGAAAGACTAAATGACCACTAATGGGCTGGCTAAATTATCATACAATAAAATATTGTCAGGCTATTGGAAACAAAGGGAGGTTTTTAAGTACTGATCCCGAAAAACGGCCAAAGTATATTTCGTGGAAAAACCAAGGTGCAGAACAGTGAAGAGTCTGAACAAGACTGAAGTCAACAACCTCATCTACCAGTATACGTATCAAAGGGTGGCTTCCAGGGGACATGTGGCAACATCTGGAGGAATTTTTGATTAAATAGTCTTGAAAAAACATTTTTCTATAAGGAATAATATTAATCCAGCCAGAGAACTCCCTGCCCCCACTTATCTGAACACCCCTAATTAGGCCTTCATGACTCATCCCATCACCTGTAAGACTGCTCAACTCTGTCCATCCTAAAAATCTTTAGACCCTAGACAAGCATCCTCCTTAACCCCAGAGCCAAGCTCGGTGACAGTCCTACAGACCCTCACCATCCAGGGCCCTCCTGCCATCGACAGACCAGTGCTTGTCTTCCCTTTCCCTCTGCAGGGACACTGGTGCTGTTGTGACGGTAAGATGAGTTGTCACGTACAAAGCTCTTGGACTTGGGCCTGCTTATGGTTAAACTGTTAATATTAATAGATTATTGGCAAAACAGACCGCACATATTCCCCTCCCTGTCTCCAGGCTGTGGCAAATGAGACTGCCACTCTTTCTCACCAGGTGATGGAGTCTGTATCCCACTCTTCTCATCTAGGATGGTCTTGTAACTTGCTTGGGCCAAGAGAATGTGGCAGAAGTGAACAGCGTATGTCAGATGCTAGGGACACTTACTGACACAGGACAGCCCAGGCTAAATGGCTGAAGGATGAAAAAGAAGCCATCCAATGACCCCTGTGGTCACAGCCAACATCCAGTCATCCCTCAAAAAGAGCCACCCAGATCATTTACACAGCTGTAGGCATAGTGTTGACCACAGGTGTGTAAAGAAGGAAGGAGACCAGAGTGGCAAATGCTAAATAAACGGCTGTTGCTTTAACAAAGCCCCAAGGTTTACAGGGATGGTCTTGTAGTAACTGGCACATTCCCCTTGGATAACTCCTCCTATCCCAGAGTTCAGGTTGTCATCAATATGCTACCAACTTCCTATATCCTCGGGCTCAGATCCTTTTGTGCTCTCCAGAACCTCAGATCTGGTTCCCTGCTAGAAACTCTGAGGTGTGCTTGAAGGCCTCGCTCTTCTCAAACCTGCCCCATTTCCTGTATTTTCTAGCTCAGTGTATGTACTGTCAACCAGAAATCCAGAGGTAGTCTTTGCCATCATCCTTCCTCTTGCCCCTTCCCCGGGGTCATGTAGTCATCAGGACCTGCTCCCTGAGTAAATCTCAAACTCATCTCTGTTCTGGTGCCACTGTCTCCATCCTCTCCATTCTGGTTCAGGCCACAACACCTCTTACTGGATTGCTACAGTCCCCTCCCAAGCAGCCTTACTCTCCTTACTCTAGCCTAACTCTCCAATCCATCTCACACTGCATTGAAAGTGATCTTTCCAAAACAAATCTAATCCTGTCACTCATTCCATGACCCTCTAGTGTCCTTAGGTTAGTGGGCCTTTATAAGTACCAACCATGAACCTGCCTTCTCTGCAAGGAGGGTTCATCTCCACACCCTTCTGGCTGTCCTCCCACTTGCCACTGAGCTTTTCCATTATGTGGTTCCCTCCTCCCATTTTTTTTTTTTTTTTCTGTCTTGGTTAATTTTGACACATCCTCCTTTCTGGACGTGAATATATGCATCTACCAAACACTTTCCCCCACTTTTCCAAACTGGGTCAGCTGCGCCAGAGCTACCCATATCTTCCTGGTCAAGTCTGTTCCTTTGTCTAGCCTGTCCACTAGTTTGCGAGCCACACTGGGGTGGGGATTTAACCGGTTCCCGCAGTACCTCCAGGGCCAACTCATGGTGGTAGGTAGGGTCTGATACAACCTTTCTTGCAAAAAATGAATGAATGAAAATCTCAGAATCTGAGTCTCTAAGATTCTACTCCGTCTCCAGATTGTTTTGAAAGGCCAGAGTTTCTAAGACTCCGATTTTACATTAATTACAAGATCCTTCCACTTCTAGTATAAGTTTACCAAAAAATGCTCAAAGTTGACGGCTCCAACTCTAACGAGTCTTTGACTCTGCCTCCCGGGGAGTCCGCAGCCGGTCGCCGGCAGGTCAGTTCCAGCGCCGCGCTCACCTGGCCGCCTGCATGAGGGCGCTCCAGCCGTAGTGGTTGCGGCTGTTGACCGAGGCGCCACGCCGCAGCAAGAAGCCCACGAGGGGCTCGTGGCCCCCGGCCGCGGCGAACTGCAGCGCGGTGTTGCCCGCCTCGTCCGAGCAGTCCACCGGCACCGGCGCTCCGGCCGCCGCCGCCCCGGGCCCGGATGCCTCGGGCCCCGCCGGCTCCGCGCCCGCCTCGGGCTCCGCGCCGCGCTCGGCTGGCTCCGCCGCCCCGGGCTCCAGCAGCCGGCGCGCGGTATCGGTATCGCCCTGGTCGCAGGCGCGCAACAGCAGCTGGAAGGCCGGGGGCAGCCCGCCCTCGCCCATTGCCGCCGCCGCCCGCGGCTCGCGCCTGTGCGCCCCTCCGGCTCCGCCCCCGGCGCCGCGCCCGCGCCCCCTTCCGCCGCCGCCCGCGCCCACTGCGCCGGGCGCGCGCTGGGCCGGGCCGGGGCCGCGCCTACACCACCCGGGCGGCGGAGGGGGGAACAGCGGGTTCCGGGAAGCCCAGAGCAGCGTCCGCCTCCCAGGCCGGTGGGTTGGCCCTTGACTTCTCGGCGCCCGCTGGCGGCCCTCTTCCGCGGTTCTGGAGACTTTTGCTGCGTGCGGGGTTCGGAGCGGCTGTCCAGCCTTATGCGCGGTGTGAGCCCTGACCACCAGGCCAGGCCCTGCCAGCTCCATAGTTGCACCGGCCGGGATAAGACTGGCGTGCCCAGCCGATCCTCGGCGCCCAGCTCTTAATGGGCGCGCTTCCCCAGTAGTTGTTGATTGGATTAAGGAACGAATGGGTGCCCCTGTGCCCCCTCTGTGTACTGCAAGGTTCTTAGTGCTGGTATGACATCTGAAAAGGGCTACAAAAGCCTCCTCTACTTTTTGTCTCCTTACTCGAGGTCCTTGATATGTGGCCCACACACCAACAGCCAGACTGAGACATTTTTACAAACACAGATTTTCTGGCCACATTTCAGACCTACTGAGTCAGAAACTCGGAGTTCGGCCAGCAACCTGTATTTTAACAAGCTCTGAGCTGCTTATGGTGCATGCTAAAGGCAGACATACTGATCCTTATGGGATCTTCTGAATTTACAGAGGACTCAACTGAGGCTTAAAGAGGTTGTGCCTTACTTAAGGATACGCAGCTCTCCTGAAGGAGCCTGTGCAGGACTCAGGTCTTCCAATATCTGGTCCAGTTCTCTTTCCATTCTGCACAAATATTTATTGAGTGCCAGCTAGTGCCAGGCACAGTTCTACATGCTGAAGGGACTTGGTGGACAAGATAAGATCTCTACCTTCCTGGAGCTAACAGTGGAAAGAGACAGGATTTAAATACAGAAGCCAATAAATTACTTGAGTTGTGGATAGTGAGGAAGTGCTGTTGAAACAGCAGAACATAAATCCAGGTAATTAGCATAGAGCAAGGTGAAAGACAAGTAGAGGGATATTATTTCATAATCAGTGGGCAAGGGTTTCACTGAAAAAGGAACATTTGCAGAGACAGAAGGAATTGAGAAAGCAATCCACAGTGACATTTGGGGAAGGAGCTATCCAGGCAGAAGAAAAGAATGAGGCTGTGACAAGAGTGGCCCTGCCCACAAATGGCATACATCATGCCACCTGCACTCAGCACTGACATTAATATTCTCTTAGGATGGGGTCATTAGTTTCCATAGACTGTGAATTGTGGCACCAAAGCCTAGCAAAAGGCCATACATACAGTAGGTGCTCAATCCATGACTGTTAGTAACTAAGGCTCATCTATGTAGAGTTCAAACACCACAAACCTTGATGTAAGGAAGGAATAAGTCATGCCTTTGGCAGATCAGAGAAGATATGAATACCCTGAGGATCTTGGCAGGGCTAGAAGAAAAGTTCTTCTAGGTAAAGTATAAAAGTGAAGAAAACTCTGAAAATCCCCAGGGCTCAGATTGCAAAGGACTTCAGCAGCAAGGTAAAGATTGTGGGGTTTATTCTGAGAGCAATGGGGAGCCATGGGAAGGCTTTGAACAGGCGGGCTGCAGGGTCAGTGCTAACTGCTTGGCCTTAGGTGGTCAGAAGTCATTTGCTTCAATGAAAATCCAGAGAAATTGCTCCTGTCTTATTCTGTTTATTCAAGTGACTTTTCTTACATTTTTACAAACTAGTTGTTTCATTTATAAAAGTAAAATAAAAATTAAAAGTTCCAACTGTACAAAGAGGCATAAGGCAAAAATAAAAGCCCCTTTCCTTCCTCGCTCTCTGTCTTACTCCCCATAGATAACCAATAGTCACATGTATTTTATTCCAAAAACATGTCATGCGTATGTGAACATGCACACAAAAATGTAGGCATGAATCCAGCATCTCGATTGCAAGCAGCAGAAATCAACCCTCTGGATCTTTTAAGCAGAAAGAAGATTTACTAGAAAGTTACTTCACAGTTCCCAGATCCCATGAAGACCTGTTTTGGAGGCCACAAGCCAGGAACCACACCCCTAACTAGGCCTCAGCAGCAGCCTATACCAGGGTGGAGTCAGCTCAAGGCCTTTTGGGTGTCAATGGCTTCAGATTCAGAGCTTAAGGTGGGAGTGTCTAATTGGCCCAGGCTGGGTCACGTCGTGTGCTATGCCTGACCAAAAGCTGGGAAAGCCACTTTGGCATTTTGAGCTTCTATAATAGTGGGAGGAAGGACGTTCCGCCTCAGAAGGTGGGGCACTCCCCAGCGTAGGAAAGACGGTCAGATGCTTGGCAGCCAAAAAGGACACCGAGTGTCTTCTGCAAACTTTTCCTTATAGCCATGCTTTTTTTCTTGGGGAGACTTCCTCCCTGCCTCTGTCCCTGTCGGTCTGTGGTTAGCAGGTGTTCAAGCCCATTCTGATTGGTGTTAGTCCAGGGGTTTTGCTGAAGCAACTGGGAACAAACTAAGGTTGTCAGCTGTCTTAAGTCGGGATCTTCTAAACCAAATGTGCTCACTCTGCCACCACCTGAAGACAGCCTACCTGCCAGTGGGGCCATCACAAAGGAAAGCAGATCTGAGCGATACAAAGAGACCAAGGCAGAAACGTCTCATCCTCATTCTTTTTGGTTAGGTTTATTTTGAGCGGGGTTATCATCACAGACCACTTGCAATCCAAAGCTTAACAAATGCATAATTTCCTTTTTTAAGTGAATGGATTTGTATTTACTTTTTTAAAAAATGGATGAGTTTAGCCAGGCATGGTGGCGCACACCTGTAATCCCAGCGGCTTGGGAAACTGAGGCAGGAGAATTGCAAGTTCAAAGACAGCCTCAGCAACTTAGGGAGGCCTGAAAAAATTCAGTGAGACTCTGTCTCTTTAAATAAAATATAAAAAAGGGCTGGGGATGTGGCTTAGTGGTTAAGTGTCCCTGAGTTCAATTCCTGTTACAAACAAAAAAATAAAGAAGAAAAATGGATGGGTTCAAATGATACACGCTGTTTTGAATCTTGCTTGGTTTTTTCCATTTAGCAAGTGTCTTGGGCATCATTCCACGTAGGTGAATATCTATTGGCTACATCCTTTTCAATGGTTACCTGTAACACCATTCAGCAGATGTACCATAATTTATTTAATCATCTTTTAAATGGTGCCCAATTGGCTTGTTTCCAGTATTCTACTGTTTTGAAAAAATCTTGCACTGAACAGTAACAGCCTGAGTCCTAACCGGGGATGGCTGGCACACTTAGCTGAGGAACAGTGGAACTAAAGGGTCATTTACAGAAGTTTGGACAGGGTTTACCCAGAGCCAGAGGGATGGCACGGTGCTCCAGGGATGGTAGATCTAGGGAGTAATTACCACCCCAGGTCTGAAGGGATAGAAGGGGAGAGCAGGTACTGGAATTCTGTAAGACAAAACTACCTGATAGTAGCAATAGCGATTGGTAGAGGGACAAAGGCCAACCCACAGCAACTCAGTAGGAAGGTTCCCCAGAGGAGTGAACAACTCTATGCTCTCCTCCTGCCCTCTGATCTCCTGTCAGTGCTCCTCATTGGAAACCCAACAGGAAACCAAAAGTTGGGAGCCTGCTGGAGTGGTCCATGTAGTCAGCCACAGAAGGGGCTGTGGAGATGTGCAGCACCTTGCTGTTTGGTGCGTGGTCCTTGGGCCAGCAGCATTGGTACCACCTTGGGATCTGTTAGAAGAACAGATCGGGCCATCCCAGTCTTACTGGACCACAATTTGCATTTTAGCACGACCCAAGGTGATTCAGGCTCACATTAAAGTTCTTGAAGAAGGAATGTTGCCAATTTTGGACAGGCATCTCTATGCCACTGTCTCTATAGTTTTAATTGCTTATGAACTCTCTTCTAGCATTTTTTTCTCCATTTTTAAATGTCTTTAGTTGTTGATGGACATTTTATTTTATTCGTTTATTTATATGCGGTGCTGAGAATCAAACCCAGTGCCTCACACACGCTATGCAAGCTCTCTACCGCTGAGCTACAACCCCAGCCCTTTTTCTTTTTCTCTATCGATCTCTGTGTTGGTTTGGATTCTCTGAAAATAAGATATCTAGGTGTTTGCTTGTTCGTTTGTTTGTTTTCTGGGGAAAATAACTGCAGAAGTAAAAATGATTTCTGACTTCTGACAGCTGCAAAGGACAAAGAGGGAAGGGAAAGAAGGGAAACGGAAACTTCAGACCACAACGCAGGCTAATGCCTGAGGAAGGAGACAGAAAGGAGCTTTAGACTGCGGGGCAGTTCTGGAACAGTCTCAGCTGGACTCACAGGGAGGCCTCAAGCAAAGGTTGCCTGCCATGGTGTCCTGCATCAGGCAGAAAGGACACATGCATGTACCCTTTGCTGGTCACTGACTGGGAGAAGCCAGAAGACTCCCCAAAGGACCTGAAGACACAGGAGCTGGAAGCTCTCTGTTGCTGTGCCCAGTCTCCATTCAGCCAACATGTACCCACCACATTTCCTGTGTCAGGTATTGTGTGTGTTGAATGATAGGAACCCAGCGCTGCCTCCTGGGGGATCCCACATAACTGCAGAACAGGGTGGTCTGTGAGCTCTTATCAATTTGGAGGAAGGTATCTCAGTTTGGGATGTGTCGTTGACAGCTTTGAGCAATACTGGGCCACAAGTGGAGCAGAGAAAAATGGGTCTAGGTAGGAAAAGAGAAGGAACAACTGGAGGGATGGAGGTGGTCAGGGAGACCAGACTGAAGGAGGTCAAGAGGGCTCAGAAATAAAATACTCTCTAAAGAATATTTACTTTCAAATTTCTTTTTTTCCTAATAAGGTAAGATGTTGCAAAGAATTCTGATGTCATAGAAATGCAGAATGCAAACTCCTTGAGATCAATGCTTTTGGGTGTTGGTCACCACTGCCTTGCCACAATCCAGCACACTGCCCACCAAATGGTAGGCAATCAATAAAAATTTGGTGAAAAAATGAAGAGATTGAGCGAACGTGAAAGGACTACAGAATCTCACTCATCAGAAATAAATACAATTAATGGCTCCACAAATATTCCTTTGGATTTTTCCCTTTGCATGTGTTAACATTTACTTTTTACCAAAGTAGAATCACACTATCCATTTAGCTCCAACTTACTTTTTTTAAATTTACTATGCCTTAAACACATTTGCATGTTAACACCTTGACCTAGGCCATGCTTGTTAATGGCACTGTGCTATATCACGCTATGATATGGATACACAATGCTTTATAATTCTTATTATTGGACATTTGGATTGTTTCCAACTGCTGGATTTTTTTTTTTTTTTTGGTACTGGGAATTTTTATTTTTTATTTTGAGACAAGGTCTTGCAAGTTGTCCGGGCTGGCCTGGAACTCGAGATCATCTTGCCTCACCCTCCTGAGTAGCTGGGATTATAGAAGTGTGGTACTGCGTCCAGCTCCAAATATTGGCTTTTATATACAGTACTGCAGTAAACTTCCTTGTGTGTATCTTTTGAGCACTTGTGAGTCTATTTTTGTTGGATAATTTCCTAGATGTGGAATTGCAGAATCAAAAGGATATTAACATTAACATTTCTAATAAATGGTGCCTAATTGCTTTCCAAAAGGTTATGCCAGTTTACATTCCTACAGAGAAGGTAGGAGGGTGTGTTTATTTACCTCCTAGCTAACACCAGAATTAATAGCCTCTTAAGTCTTTGCCAATCTGATAGATGAAGAAAGATTGCAGAAGAAGCTTAATTTGCATACATTTGCAGGGAGGCTTAAACATATTTTCATACTTTTATAACTATTTATATCCATTTGAAGAGGAACTATCTATTCAAATCCTTTGACCATTTTTTAAATTTCTGTTTGTTCTTTTCATTTCTATATTGATTCACATGCTGGGTAAATGTTATCTGCAAATATGTTTTTCTGATTTGCCTTTTGGCTTTGTATTATTTTTAAAGTCTTTTAGAATTAAAAAAGTTTTAATAGTCAAATGTATAAATCATTTCCATAGTGGCCTCTGATTTATTTTATCTGATACTTTTTATTGCTGGATTTCTCTCCCTCTCTCTTTCTTTTTCTTTCTCTCACTTCACTTCTCTGAGCCTAAGTTTCCTCATCGGTATACCTTGCAAGGTTGTCATTAGGGTGAGATGAGTCTGTCTGGGAGAAATAGTCTAGCAATTTAGTCTGGGAGAAATAGTCTAGCAATTTAGTCTGGGAGAAATAGTCAGCACTCAAGGGCGCTCAGTAACCAACAGCATATATCTATTACCTGGGGCTTTAACCTATGTCTTGTAAGACCTAATTCCATTGCTCTTTTCTCTGCCAGGAGCCTCTATGGGGAAGCATTCCAATTTGGCATCCTCATGAATTGTAATCTTTGTTTTCTAATCTGACCACAGATCTTAAATGTGTTGGATGTTGTGCACAGAGGCCAACGGCACAGATCCAGGCCTTTCCCAGCACACCTGCCTTCTAGCACCACTTGGGAGGAAGCAGGCAGGCCCCTGGGCACTGTGATGGAGCAACCTCCCAGGAGACTGAGGGCAGCACAGGGTGGTCCTGCTCCTCATTGCTTACCCTCAGCCCCACCCTCCTCCAGAGCCTGTATCTCAAACTCCCTATCTGTAAAACTAAAAAACTGGGCCAGAGTTGTGCTTCTGGAACTTTTTTGGCTTGTGATCTTCACAAGAATGGGTTAAAAGCTTTGGACCTACGTGTTGTCCCGTGTCCCCCCCCAGTTAAAACATACAGAAAATACAGCCTACACCAGCTTTCCCCAGGATGCTCCAGCAGAGGGAGTCCCAGACTAACCCAAGACATCATTTCAGCTCTCCGAGGCTACTTGAGCAGTCAGAGCTTCCTCAAAGTTTCCCTAAACCCCTCAACAAAACAAAAGTCTATGACAATAAACCCTTTCAGCACCTTGTAATTCTTCACCCATGACAACTCTAGGAAGTTGTCTTTTTATGTGACTAGTCCATTAGACTCCGCACCACAATGTCAGAAACGCATCTTGTGGCCAAGACTCTCGCCTTGACCGAGCTCTAGCCAGGCTCTTCTGAGCTCTCTTCTCCACCAGGACTCAACTGCAGCCTCTAACATTCCCTAATGTTCAAAGACTTAAGCAAACACCAGCATAGTTTCCAATAGCACAAGGTCACATCTATAGGGTGGCCTGAGATCTCTGAAGCATCCACAGAACACAGGAGGCCCGAAGAGTGCAATGTGGTAGCCAGAACTGACCCCAGGCCTCTGGCTTCCCCTTCTTAGAGCATAGTCTAAAAAGGGCTTCTGATTGTGAACCCTTCTTCTATTACTCTGAGATGGGTATGTATTTCCTATAACTCAGGAGCACAAGGACCTGGAAGCCATTCATGTAAAAGGAATCATCAGAGGAGATGGGGCCTCTCTCTCCCAGCTCTGGGAGAATGGAATCTTGACTTTGATGATGTCAGCTAACAGACAAAGCTGACCCAATTAGCATGCACACAGACCCAGCCTTTGTAATTGTTCACTTCCCTGACTCTGCTGGGTCCCTGCTCTCTACCTCTGCTCCTTCAGCCTCTTTTGAAACATTCAGCCACCTCCCCACAAACAAAGCTGGGGTCAGTTTACCTTGCCCCTCGGACATGCTTGTAGTATACCATTGACTATATTTGTCCTTCACACTTTAACTAGCCTCTGACTTTGTTTCTCTTTGACACTAGTGAGCCTAGTCTTGCAGCATGGCGCTCAGAGTGCAGTAGATGCTCAGTATTTCCTCACGGAGAACGTGTTGGTTAAAATCTTTCCTTTGTTCCAGTTCCCTTTGCTGTGTAACAAACCATCCCCAAACATTATTCTGTGAGATGACCATCGTCTTCTGCCTGTGGACTCTGTGGATCAGTAATTTGAAAATGACATCTTTCTTCTCTGTTTCATGCTGTCTGGGGCCACAGCTGAGATGCTCTGAAGGTTGGGGGTGTGACATGCACAGTTGGCAAGAAGCCAGGTCTGAAAAAGCTTCTTCACATATCTGCCAGATGCCTGGCTGGCTGGGCAGCTGAAGCTGAGGCAGGGCTGACACTGACCTGCTGTGTCTACCTGTAGTCTTTCCAGGATAACAGTACAGAATAATCAGATGTCTTCCTAACAGCTCAAGACTCCATGAACAGTGATCCCAGGAGCAAAGTGGGAGTTGTATGCCCTTTAGGTCTGGCTTTAGGTGTGTCTCAGAGCCTCGTTCTACCACAGACTATTGATTGAATAGTTAGAGGTATGCCTATTTCAAAGAGGGAGGATTAAAGAATTTGCAGCTTGGTTTCACAACAACCATACTATCAGAGCCAGGTCTGGGGGTACTTCTCTTGCAATTAGTCCTTTGTATGAGTTAGGATTAGAACTGGCTGCATAGGACAGAAAACACATAGAGACAGTGGCTTAAATGAACAGACATTTATATCTCTTTCACATAAATGTAGCATGGAAGGAGGGTCAGGACTGGTTCAGTGTCCACAGTGTTAAGTATCGGATTCCTTCTGCCTTGTTTCACCATTCTTTCAGTGGATGACTTTTACCTTATGACTCAAGGTAGTTGTTTGAGCTCCAGTCTTCACATCCACTGTCTGGCCAGGAAAAGGAAAGATAAAGAGGTTTTCATTAAGGACACTGTAGTAGTCTTCCACCCCCTGCATCAGCAGGGGGGATATATTCAAAGACCCCCCAGTGGATGCCTGAAGTCTTGGACAGTACTGAATATTATATATACTGTATTTTTCCTATAAATTATTTGTGATAAAGTTTAACTTTTAAATTAAACTTATAAATAGATTAAGAGATTAGCAATAACTAATAATAAAGTAGAAAAATTATTATAATATACTATAATGAATGCTATGAGTCATCTCTCTCCTAAAATATCTTATTGTACTGAAGATCTTAGTAACCTTAGCATATGATTTCTTATCTTTCCTAATTCAGTTAAGAAATTGCACCTGTTTACTTAAAAGAAGCACTTTATAGCATCTCATTGACATATTTCAATTGTTAGCTTGCACTTTGGGGCCATTATTAAGTAAAATAAGGACTCCTGGAACACTAGCACTGTGAAACCTCAACAGTTGGTGTGATAACCAAGAGAGTTCCTAGGTGACAGATAGGGTATACAGCATGGACACTTTGGACAAAGAGATGATTCATGTTCCAGAAGGGACAGAGTGGAGCAGTGGAAGATTTCACCATGCTACTCAGAGGGCATGCAATTTGAAATTTATGAGTTGTTTATTTCTGGGGTCTTCCACATAATATGTTTAGACTATGGTTGACTATGGGTAACCAAAACTGCAGGAAGCAAAACAGACAGTGAATTGGGATAAAGGGACTACTGTACCCAGGAATCCCACTGGACACCACCACCATTGGTGGCCCATTGGTGGCACACTTAGTCACATGGCCATTCCTGGCTGCAAGGGAAGCTGGGAAATTTAGTCTTTATTCTACTAAGATAAACAAATAAAAAATTAAAGGTTCTAAGCAGGTGTGGTGGCATATGCCTGCAGTCTTAGCTACTTGGGAGGCTAAGGTAGGAGGATCACTTAAACCCAGGAGTTTGAGGCCAGCTTGGGCAACATAGTGAGATCCTATCATGAAGAAGGAGGAAGGAAGGAAGGAAGGAAGGAAGGAAGGAAGGAAGGAAGGAAGGAAGGAAGGAAGGAAGGAAGGGTGGGTGGGTAAGGCAAGGCTAAGTTATACTGTTAAGGAAGAAGAAAAGGATATTGGTAGATATTTGTTTGGCAGTTTCTGTCATATCTTTTTACTCCTTTCTATTTCCTGTTCTGCTACCCACAAGCCATGGCTTTGGATTACACACCTTTTTTTTTTCCTTTTTAAATCACCAGTTCCTTGTACCAGTTCCAAGAGAGGAGGATATGCAGTCTAATAAGGAAGCTCAAAGCCCCACCCTATCAGCTTACTTTTTGTTTGCCTGGATGGTCCCCTGGGCTCCCTCAGAGATCTTGAAAACTCCCCAATTAGATAAGAACTAGATAACCACCAAGGCTCTCTGGGGAATTCGTGTTTGTTATGTTTGAGGAGTAGCCTGTCTCTGCATTTAACCAGGCTGAGCCCTTCCTCAGATACCTCCCAGTGAGCTCAGACCCACACCTAAGGAGGTCCAGGGTGAGATGGCAGGCAGCTGCAGATGCATTGGGCACTCACTGAGTCTGATTCTGTACCAAGTTCTGGGATCTTGCAGCTCATATTCCAAATCCTTTCATTTATTCCCTTAGGAGAGCAGGGTGTGGATTCAACTGTTCAATGTATCAAGGGCCTTAACAAAGTGTGACGGTAGTGAGGGTTGAATGGTGCCCCCTCCATGACGTTTCCAAGTCTTAATTCCCCTGTATCTGTGAATGTGACCTTATTTGGAATGAGCGTCTTCCCAGATAGAATCAAGTTCAAACGAGGTTCTCAGAGTGGGCCCTCATTCAATATGACTCTTCTAGAAGAGTCAAAGGGACACTGAGACAGAAATGACCCGGATGAAAGCTATATCACAGTGGAGGCCGAGACTGGGCCTGTGGATCCATAGTCAAGGAATGCCAAGGATTGCTGGCAGCACCAGAAACTGAGAAAGCTAGGGAACAGCTCTCCCCTGAGGGCTTCAAGGAAGTAGAGCCCTGGTGATAACTTGAGCTCACATTTCCAGCCTCCAGAACTTCAGGAGAGCAGATTCCTGTTTTGTTTTTTTAAATATTTATTTCTTAGTTGTAGGTGGACAGAATATCTTTATTTTATTTTTATGTCGTGCTGAGGATCGAACCCAGTGCCTCACGCAAGCTAGGCGAGCGCGCTACCACTGCGCCATAATCCCAGCCCCGGATTCCTGTTGTTTTAAGGAATCATTTGTGTATGTTGTTATGACAGTGGTAGGAAACAGAGATGTCAACTTGTGTCGGCTCTCACCCCAGCTATTCAACCAAACTTCATCATGGCGTTGCTGTGAAGGTATTCTGCGGATGTGATTAACATCTATAATCAGTTAACTTTAACTAATGGAGATAATCTGGATGGGCCTGATTCACTCTGCTGAAAGACCTAAGAGCATAAGTGAGGCTGCACTGAAAAAAATTAAAAAAAAAAAAAATCTGCATATGGATGCAGTCTCAGCTGATGCCTGAGACTCAGCCCTCACTCAGCCAACATCCTCCAAGGTTCGCTAGATCTTACTTCGGTGACCACCCCAATTACACACCCCAGCGCAAGTCCGCCCACGTGGGGACCCATTCAGGTCAGGGGTGCCGCAGTCGGCGGCAGCCGGGAAGGGGCGGCGCGCAGGTGGGGCGGGCCGGAGGCGGGGCGGCGAGCGGTTCCGGGATCCGCGTCCGGCCTCGGCCGGCGGCTCCGGGCGCGCCGACCGCTGGCCGCAGCTGGCGGGCGCATGTGGGGACGCGCGGCGCGGCGCCGCTGCCCGCGGGGGCTGCGACGCGGCCGGGAGGCGCTGCTGGCTCTGCTGGCCCTGCTGGCATTGGCCGGGCTGGGCTGGAAACTGCGAGAGAGATATGGGCCTGCGGCCCCGGCCGGGGCCAAGGACACCGAGCCCAGACCCCCGCACACACCGCGCACTGGGCGGCGCGAGCCGGTGCTGCCGCGGCCCCCGGTGCCCAAGGACGCGCTGGGCGCGCAGGGCGAGGCGGTGCGGCTGCAGCTGCAAGGCGAGGAGCTGCGGCTGCAGGAGGAGAGCGTGCGGCTGCACCAGATCAACACCTACCTCAGCGACCGCATCTCGCTGCACCGCCGCCTACCCGAGCGCTGGAACCCACTGTGAGTCCAGCGAGCCGCGAGTGCGGCACCTGGGAAGTGGCAGGGGGAACCGGAGTGCGTCCTATGGAGTCGTCCTCGACGGAAGGCAGTGGAAGGAGTCAGATAGGGGGCGGGTAGGCGGGAAATTGAAACACAAGAACGTGGGAAAGTCTCAGAAATTGACGAATCTGTCACTAGGTGGTGTCCTGGCCCCCTCCGCTTGGAAAAGTTGTCATTTTGCTAAGCAAAGGGTGGGGATCGGGGTTAAGCGGACAGGTTTAAGGTGACACCCTTTAGGGCGCCCTTCTGGCCCCCCAGCGCCCACAGTACTGCTCGGTCCTGCAGGATGGCTGCACCTCCGCGCACGTAGCCACTCCTGGGGCAAAGCTGGCTCCATTTATTCATGTGGGTCTCACACACAAAAATTAGGAGGGAGGGACACAGCAGGGGAGGTGGAAATGATTGAAAGGCCTAGTGAAATCCTCCTTCCCATGCCTTGGGAGTTGGATTCCTGAGCCTCTGGGTGTAGGCAGGTGGAAAGGAGCGCTTGATGGGAAGGGCACCTTTGGCCTTGGTCCAGCCCCTGATAGATCTTGTGGGTGGTGCAGTGTGGCCAATATGATCAGAGGCCTAGTTCCTGTTGGACCCGTTGGCTGACCCCGCTGGCTGTGCCCCTGAATAGGTGGGGCGCAAGGGAACAAGCTGGCAGCAGGAGGAAGGCCAGGGGGTTGCTGCCACTTTGCCTCTGTACTTTGCGTCCGGGGATTTTCCAGTTCCCACTTGAACCTCCTCCTTTAAGACTTTGCTGAAAGAGGGCCCCGGGGAAGTTTCCTGTTGGAGCCCAGAGCGGGCAGGCAGGAAAACAGGCAGAGAGGGTAGGTGACCATTTACCTGGACGGAGGAGAAACTGGCCCTGGGGGACTGTGACCTTCTTAGCCCCTTTGCCACCGTGCTGACCTCAGATAGTTTTGATGGACTTGAATTTCATGTCCTCCCTGTTTTTCAGGATAGGCTCACGCCTAGCTGTCTGCTTCTGCAGGAGTCATTTTTTACTGTTAATCTTTTTTGAGTAAAATGCTCTTGCAATCAGTAGCTGTTCCCCCACTTTGGCCAAGCTGCGTAATGCATGCTTAGGTCATTGAAACCCCGAAGGTACTCACAGAAACCAGGTCAAGGGGAAGCTTTCAGGTCACACCCAGGGTTTAACCCTGGCCCCTGTGAGATAAAATGTTCGCTTCTTTTGCTTACCAGCTCTGTGATCTTGGACAAGTTATTTAGGGTCTCTGAGCCTCAGTTTGCTCATCTGCAAAACAGGAAACTCATAAAAGTCAGTATCTAAAATGGGTAGAAAGAATAACCTAGGAATTAATAAGATTAACAACTGGGAACACACTGTGTATTCATTCATTGATTTTTTTTTCTCCTCTTCCTATTGCCTAGAATATACTCAGGAGGTTGCTTTTGAGAATTATCCAGGAACTGATCATAAAGTTTTTCTTTTCCGGGCCCAACTTCCTTTATTGTCTAAGGTTGATTGTGAATGTGGATGACCTGTGGGGATTATGGTGTCCTGTTGCCATGGTGATGCAGCTGCCCTCTGTATTCACCATTGGCGAATAGATCCTGCTGTTGCATTGACCCTGGGAAGTTAATCCAAACCCAGCACGATGGGATGGGCGTGTGAGTGTCCCTGCCTCTAATTCCTGCTGCAGAACCTGTTGCCTTATTCCTACCCAGCCTGAGAGAAGGGTGGGCTTGAGCTGTGTTGGTTTCATCTGGGCCAGACTTTGAGGCAGTCACTAGGTTCAGGGCCTTGAATGGAGTCTCACTTTTATTATATAGTATTCCTCTCTTATCCTCAGAGGATAAGTTCCAGTGAATACCTGGAACCTAAAGTAGTAGTGAACCTATATATTAAGCATTGCATTACCATGCTTATCAATTTGATAACCAAGATGGGTAACAGAGATGGTTGCTAAGCAACTAACGGGTGGGTAGTGTGTACAATGTGGATGCACTGGAGAAAGGGATGATTCATATTCCAGGTGGAATGGCATTTTCTCATGGTACTCAGAAGGTCATGCATGCAATTTGAAATGTATGACTTGTCTATTTCTAGAAGTTTTCATTTAATATGTTTGGACTGTGGTTGAGTAACAAACTGCAGAAAATGAGACCACGGATAAGAGTAGACTCTAGTTAACGCAAGGTGAGGAACTACTCGGAGTGTTGCTATTAAGCCTGAGAAACTAACATGGCAGATTATTTGTTAACAGTGCAGGTGTGGGGATCCTTGAATGTCAGAGGAGGGAGGGTTCTGAGGGGACATCCAGTCAAACCAGAGGAAAAGCCACACCTCCAAGGTCACAAAGCAGGTCTGTGGCAGAGCTGGCCTACAATCCAGATCTTTTATCCATTCTTCCTTTTTTGGGTGAGGCCAATTATTTATCTGTTTAGTTTAATTATAAAGCCAATAAATACTTGCTCTAGAAATTTTAGTACATAGAGAGAAGCAAAAAAAAAATTATCCATCAATTACTACTTGGGAAGAACCATTGTTAACATTTTGCTGTGTATCCTTTTAGACTTTCAAGTATAGAAATAGGTTTTGAAAAATATACAAATAGGTGTGTGGGTGAGAACAGACATGAGTGTGCACACAGACATGAGTGTGCACACAGGCCCACACACATTTTTAACAAAAGCCTTTGCATTACAGAGCATAAGCCTGTTATGAGAAGCAGGGAGCTGAGGACAACCCAAGGACCATTTGGCCTGGCTCTTCCTGCTGTCCACAAGGCTCGGCAGTATGTCCGCCCTCTTGGACAGGGCCAGACCAATCAAGAGACATTTTAGAGGTTGGCTGTACTTCTATGAGACCCATGTAGAATCTGATTGTTCACATGCCATTGGATTAGAGCACAGCTTTATTTCTATTAGTCACAGAACTAACTTGAGAGGATAACGACGGACTCCTTGAACGATCATATAGTAAATGCGGGGTTTGCACCGATGTCACAAATTCCCTCTCATTTGATCCTAGCTAGGAGGGGGAACTTGTGCTCTGAAGTGATAGCAAGCTATAGTGAATGCCAGATAGCTGGGGGAACTTTTAAAAATATCAATGCCAGGAAACTTTACCAAAACAATTAAATCAGAATTTAAGCTGTGTCTGATGTGCAGCTAGGTTGAAAGCTGCTCATCTAGTGTCTGTGGATTTCTGACTTGGAAGATTCAGGGGGAATACTAAAGTCAGAGGGAGTAGGGACTAATAATAGGTCAAGTGCAGTTGAAACTAGGGATAACAGCCCCATCACTGGGGGAGTATGTCACAAGCAAGTGATTATTAATGATGTTGTACCTAAATTTGAAACATTTTTCGGTTTCATAGAATACAGGAGCATTAAGATGATCACTGAGATAACATCATTGCAGATAGCACTCTGACCTATGTAACCAAAGAACAAGTGGTGCAACTGTGGGCCTGGGGCTGTGCATTTCACCAGGCACATCTCCAGGCCAGCACTATGCATGTGAACACAAGCTGTGCTCTTCTGTGCACTGCTGGCCAGGAAAGCATGTAATTGCTAAGCAGGTCTTTGCGGATCTTGACTGCTTGCTCTGATTTTAATCTTGTTAATGCTACAACTGCGGATGTGTGCCTCAAATCAGGGATCAGGATTTGGGATGACAAAGAGTCACAGAGTCACTCTACATAGGTCATTCAGCAAAACTAAGTGTCTTGCTAAGTGCCTTGCTTGGCAGGTGGGATTTGGTCAGGATTTTTCTTTCTGCAGAGAGTTAGCCTGCTTGTCTGTTCTCAAAACAAAATTATCTTTGTAAAACATCACACGTGGTGTGGCTGTTAGGCTGATGTTTCTTTTGCTTTCCCAGTGAGGATGTAAACTGCAGAATGTTTTGTTAATTCTTAGTAGATGCATCCCATGATGTCAGAGTGGCTTGCTTTCTCTGAGTCCGTAACTTAGATCCACAGAACCTGTTCAGTTTTGGTCAGTGTTTTCATAAAACTTTCCCTTCCCTTTTCTTCCACTCTAGCCATATATTTGAGGAGTGTTTTTGAAAAACATGTTGTCATTAAAAAGAAAAAAATTACCAGGCGCGGTGGCACACACTTGTAATCCCAGCACTTAGGGAGGCTGAGACAGGAGAATGATGAGTTCAAAGCCAGCCTCAGCAATGGCGAGGCGCTAAGCAACTCAGTGAGACCCTGTCTCTACATAAAACACAAAATAGGGCTGGGGATGTGGCTCAGTGGTCGAGTACCCCTGAGTCCAATCCCCAGTATCAAAAAAAAGGAAAAAAGAAAAAAGAAAAAAATTCAGACCCATAATCTTTGACTTTTAACTAGATATTTATGTCCATTTATATTTATCGTGCTTACAACTATCTTTGGATTTGATTGTGCCATCATATTTTATGCTATTTGTTATGCTCTTCTTAATGTCTTTTTCTGTCTTTTTCCTTGCCCCTTTCTGAGTTTCCTCCCCGCATCTCATTCCATTTTTCTCTCTACTAACTTAGCAGTTATATTATCTATTTCTGATCTTTTGCCTAACGTTTTCTATTCACTTAAAAAAATACTTATTCTGTAAAGAAAAGATACTAGCTTTTAGCCCAGAAAAGACTGGGGTTAGAGGCAGGTTTATGTTATGCTGCACCTTGGATTCAGAGATGCATATGCTGTCAGCTGGAAAATATTGAACCAGTGATCGTCCCACTTCTTTGAAATCACCATGGATGACATTTTTGGCCTCTTTCTTTCCATTGTTTATTGTTTTTATGCAAGTGCACATGCACGCACACATTGTTTATTTGAGGGAGGGATATGTGTGTATGTGTGTGTGTGTCCAGCCCTACTGAAACCACATAGACTGAGAATCAGGAGGCCTAATTCCTGAAAGAAATCAAGGTACAGTGTCATGAAGAAAAGAGAAAGGATTCAGAGCAAGTGAAAACACTCAAATGCACTGTACGCTCTCTCTGGCCTGTTCTACAGAGGATGTGAGTTTTTCGTTATTTTTCTAGAAGACAGTTATATGATAACCTTAATGTAAAGATAAACGATCTGGAGAAATAGTGATACCAGAAACAGTGATACGATGGCTTATGATTTCACATAGAATTTAGCTCCAAGCTTCCTCTTGTCTCAAGGCCAAAGCAGAACCTTCGAGTGATACCTGGCTGTCCCTGTGTACTCTAAGGATGCACAGTTTTTTACCAAAATGCAGCTTCTATCAGTCAGAAAACAGAGAAAGTGTTTCTCTTCTGAAAGCAAATTTAGAGACATTTGTAAATGTGAGTGACTTTAGGGAATGTTTTGCTTTTACTTATTTATTTGCTTATTTATGTTTTGGTAGTGGAGGATGAACCTTGGGCATGCTTGGCCAGCACTCTACTCTGAGCCACATCCCCAGCTTCCAAGGGTGTTTTAGAAAGACTCAGAAACTATACCAGCCCAAGGAAAAAGGAGAGGGCAGAGTATTAAATTACTGCTCAATGAGGACGTTTGACGAAAAATGACTTAGCTTTAAAAAAAATAATCTGTGTAATTATAAAAATAGTGCATGTTTTTTATAGAACAATTTTAGAATGCAGAAAAAAAAAGAATTAAGTAAGAACCAGTGATCATCCCACTTCTTTGAAATCACCATGGATGACATTTTTGGCTTCTTTCTTTCTATTGTTTATTGTTTTTATGCAAGTGCACATGCATGCACACATTGTTTATAGAACTGGCTATTTGCAGATCTGTACTCTGCTCTTTTTTTTTAAGTACTTAAGCAATTTTTAAATTTTTAAAATTTTTATTTTGGTTGTAGATGGACACAATGCCTTTTATTTTATTTTATTTATTTATTTTTATGTGGTGCTGAGGATTGAACCCAGGGCCTCACAGGTGCAAGGCAGGCACTCCATCACTACAACCCCAGCCCCCATCTATTCTTGATTTAACATACTGTCTACATTTTCTTTTATCATTAAAAAATCTCTGAAAATGTCACTTTTGATGGCTGTGTAGCATTTCTTCATGCAGCCCTTCTCTGCTTCTTTCCTGTTGGACATTGAGACTGCTTGCAGCTTTTTGCTATTATGAATCATGCTATAAAAAATTTTTTTTTTTTTACAATGAGCTTACTTCAGATATCAGTTTGTTTCCTTAGACAAGACATTCTTAAATATAGTGATACTAGATCCAAGAGAAGAGGAACATTTTACAGCTCTGGATATGCATTGCCAAGTTGGTGCCCAGCCTACTTGTTTTTTATTTGACACAGAGTCCAAACTAGTCATTCTAGGACGTTCTAGGTGTTACATCTTTAATTTTTTACTAAACAGTGAAAGCCTAAACAAAAAAATGGAAGAAGACTGATGTACAGTTCTGACTCTTATTTGTATAAGCTGAGAAGAAATAAATTTTAATCCAAAAGAGTCAGGATGCAATACCAGACTAAAGGACAGTTCTTGACATTGAATAAACTTACCTTGAAAGACCTCACTTCACTATCCTTCTTTTCACTCATTTCTCGTTGAACCCGAGCATGTTCAAAACTAAGTTTTAGCTACATCTTTTTTTTTAAGGCTAGAAAACATCTTTGTTTTTAAATGTGATAAAACACTTTTTTTCCATGTCATGTATTAGGCCCTCCCTTTAGGCCCCAACTCTTAAAGGTTCCAGCACCTCCCAAATAGCACCAAGTTAAAGATCAAGCCTTTAACACATGGGCCCTTTGAGACAGTCTAGATCTAGACTATAGCAGTAAGCAATTAATTCATTCCAAGGCTCCCTGTGTGCTGCATCTCAGCACCACACAGATCTTCTGTGCATCTTGTCTAGTACCCAGGGGCTTAATAACCCAGATACACTTATTGATATATTTATACATCCACAGATGTGTTTTCCACTCGCTGTAAGATATATGGAAGAGGGGAGTGTTTTGATAAGTGCAGGAAAGAATGAGATTGAGGAGAGCTTTGTAAGGGCCACTAAGATTGAGGTACCTATGTAGAGGCCAGAATTGACTTCGAGTTTGGGTATACTTTTTGAAGTGCTCCAACGTTTTTCTTTACTTTGGTATTAAGCTTTTAATTTTGAAAAATTCAGTCCTGGAGAAAATTTGCAAGAGTAGCATGATGAAATTCTACAAATTCTTCATCTAGATTCACTTATTCTTATTTTGCCCCATGTACTTAATTTTTCTCTTCTGTCCTATTTATAGGCTTAGGAGTAAGTTGCAGAGATGACAACCCTTACTTGCCATTTCTCTAGCATGTCTTTTCCAGGAACAAGGACAATCTCTTGTGATGTTATGATATAGTTGTCAGTTAGGAAAGTTATATGAGATTTTTCCAGAGATTCCAACTTTATTTTTTCTTTGTGGTCCTGGGGATTTAACCCAGGGCCTTGTGCCAGCTAGGTCAGCACTCTACCACTGAGCTGTATTCCCAGCCCTTTTTATTTTATTTTGAGACAGAGTCTTGATAAGCTGCTAAGACTGGCCTTGAACTTGCTAGCCTCCTGCCTCAGCCTCCTGAGTCACTGGAATTAACTTGACTCAGAGGTTCCAACTTTTATAGCAGCTTTTTTCCAAGTGAGAATCAGATTTGACCCTGATGTTTTATCTCTTTGGTCTCTTTTAGTCTGGAACTGTTCCTCAGCCTTTGTCTCCTATGGAATTGAAAATTTTAAAGGGTATAGTACCATTGGTTTATTAAATGTCTCAGTTTGAGTCTATCTGATAATTTCTTGTGGCTTATTTAAAGGTATATATTATCAGAAAACTTAATAATTTAAAACAACAATAAGCATTTATTATCGCACATAGTTTCCATGGGCCAGGAATTTGGACTGGGTAGGATTGGCTTGGAGTCTCTCAGGAGGTCACAGCCAAATGGTGCCTGGGTCTTTTATCATTTGAAGGCTTGACTGGGACCAGAGGTTCTGCCCACTCACATAGCTGGAAAGTTTATCCTGGCCGTTGGCAGGAAGCGTTGGTTCCATGCCCACTATCTCCTCCACTGAGCTGCTTGAGTGTCCTTTCAACATGGCAGCTGGCTTTCCCAGGTGGAATGGAACATTCCACCAAAGGAACAAGGAGGAAATGTTGATATCTTCTGACCCACTCTTGGAAATCAGATGTCTCTCTGCCTTGTGGTATAGTGGTTTTAAACATGTCTACAGATTCTTCAGTGCCCTTCCTTCCAAAAGATGAAGCTGAATTCTTCTCACCTTGAGTGGGAACCAGACTTCCTCTTTGTGGAGCTTTGTACTTCCTCTGGGTCCATGGTATCCAAGGACCCAGCTCCCTCTGGCTAGGTGCCCTCTGCCTTCATGACCCCAGAATGTTCCCCTGAAGGTAAGCTCCATGAGAGCCAGGAGCTTGCCTCGCGGGCACATGGTAGGTGATGGGGAAATATTTGGTGACTGACTGATTCAAACACAGTGATTCAAATTCAAAAATTCAATGCTTGGCACATAGTACAGTTAACAGACATTAGTGTCACCTTTTGTCCCTTTTAGCTCTGCGTCTCCTCTCCTGTCCTCAGCTTGTCCAGTGAGGTCTTGCCTTAGCTGCCCGGGTGGCCCGGCTGGCCTTTAGCATTGATCCCCTTCTCGAATACCTTGTTGATCCCCACAACCCTCAAATTTTGAACCCTCGTTCTTCTAGTGTTTCCATGGTGTCTCCCTATCTTGCCATCAGGCACTTCCTGCTGGTAATTCCCAACACTGCCCTTGGTCAATCCCGTGGCTCTGGGAGTTTGTTGTCTATCATTCTGAGGATAAGTTGTGTCAACCAGGGATCCTTCAGCAAAGACTGTCAGCAGAGGCTACTCAACAAAGAAGGAATTTATTGGTTCCCATGATTGCCAATCAGGGTGCAGTGGGAGGGCTTGGATCCTGGGGAGGTAGTTGTGCCCTCTGCAGAGCCCTTCCCGGATGTTCATGTGTTCTGACCACGATTCTCATTTGTGCATTTGTGATACATGGTCACTGCAGCATGCTGGAGAAGGTAGAGAGGGACACAGCGTTCAAGGAGCAGGAATATTGTGAGTGGCACATGGAGCATAGAGAGGCCTAGCACTGGAGGAGCACCTGGGGCCAGCAACTGCCCCAGACAGATGCAGGCTTCCCAGAGAACAGGGTCCAGGTGCTCTTGAAGGATAGGGAGTTTGCCAGGTAGAGAGGGGAGGAAAGGGAATTTCAGGTCAAAGGAACAATCTGAGCAGACCTGGCAGTGGGGTTGGAGCAGACTGGACAGATAGGAGAGCTGTGCATTAGGGGCAGAAGTGATAGTCTGAGTCCCTTCTGAATCTGCCCAGTTTGTATGTTGCTCAAATCTGCAAATTGCTTTCCAACTTGAAAACAATATCCCATGGTCCAAGGTTGTTGGGTGCCGTCGTGAGAAACTTTCTTAGAATCTGCTGGGATTTCTCGTGGCTCATGATGGGCTGTGGGACATCCTCCAGGAGATTATTTCCCATTCCCCAGGGGGAGCCCAGAGACCATGTCCTGTGTCTCCTGCATCACTGCATTCCCCCAAAGCAGCCTGGGCTGGGTTCTTGATTCCTGAAGTTGCAATATATTTGCAGATGCAAAGAGAAGACATATGATTATGAAAATTTGCCCAGGACATCTGTTGTCATAGCATTTTATAATGAAGCCTGGTCAACACTCCTTCGGACAGTTTACAGCGTCCTAGAGACATCCCCAGACATCCTGCTAGAAGAAGTTATTCTGGTAGATGATTACAGCGATAGAGGTAAGCTCCCCATGTGGGCTTCTGGAAGAGTCCGGCCTGCTGTGGCAGTGGTGGGGGTGAGAGTTTCGTGAAGGAGGGGTGGATAGGCTTCCTGTCCCCCTGTGCCTATTGAAGACCTCAGAGAGAGCAGTTTGGCCCACAAACAGCAAGTGCAGGAGCAGCTGGAGTGAGCTTGGGAGGTGACATGGGAAGAGGGGTTGCGGGAGGGAAGCCACATCAAATAGGGCCTTGGATGTCACGCAGAGACATTGAAACTTAAATGTGAGCCCAGCAGGGAGCCACCAGCAGGTTTTAGGGGGACAGGAAAGTCCAAGTCAGTCTGAGGAGCCTGCTATGTGGAGAATGGCCAATGGTAGGGGTGGGCCCAGGCAACCACAGAAACTGGGAGCAGGGAGGGGCTTCTGCTGGCCCCTGTGCAGCAACAGCCTTGGTTTGGCAGGGACTCATAGGTGACGAGCTGAAATGAAAGCAGCTGAGTTTAACCATGGGGAAATGTCAAGGTTTTAGCAAAGGCAGACCCGTGGGCTTAGTTGTTTGAGCCTGTTTCAAACCAAACTACCTCTCTGGACCACCCATGAGGGTAGCAGTCCCTGCTTGTTGGGCATGTGCCCCAGCGGGTGCTACATCTAGCCTGACTTTAGAGTTGGCATATATGTTCTAATTGGCATGTGTGTTATGCTATTATCACAGAGACTCAAAATAACAGTGATTCACACAAGGTGGAAATAGCTCTCTCATGCACCCCAGTCTAGGATGGTGTTAGGTCTTTGTTCTTCTGCTCCAGGTTCCCGCCTTTTCCTTGACTGCCTGGCCAGGCTGGCTCTTCACCTCCTGCTCACTCTGCTCAGCCCCAGAGTCTAAAGGGACAGAGGGAATACCCTTCTCCCTCAGTGCACTACCTGGAGTCCCACATCCCACAGAGCAGACGTGGTTGCCTGGCTGCACCTAGCTGCAAGGGAGGCTTGGAACTGTAGCTTCCTGCTGGTCATGTGCTCAGCTGAAAGTCATGGGGAGAAGCCTTAGGGGATAAGAAGCAGTGTCCTTGCCAGCCAGTCCGGTTTGATGCTGACTGGAGTCTAGTAGGCACCAAGTTCCGGGCTCAGGGCTGCTGGGTCTGAGGCGAGCTTTGCCTTGATCCAGCCCTGGCACCTTACATGGGTCACTTTACCTCTCTGAGCCTCAGTTTCTCTCCTGTAGGTGGGTTTATCCTTTCCTCTGGGATTGTTTTAAATCTACCTATGTAGACACTGGTGCTGGGCCACAGTGAGAGGGCTCAAATCCCTCTCCAGCATCTAGTGACCATATGATGTTGAGTGATGACCTTACCAGGTTTCCACCTTGGCTTCAGCCCCCATGAAACGGGAAAAATCCTACCTCATTGGGTCATTGGGAGGATTAAATGAGATAAAACAGGTGATCTCTGTTTTGTATCACTGCCTGGCAAGATAGTTAGCTCTTGTTAAGTGACAACTTCTATTTTGATGAAATATTATGAAAATTGCAAATTGAAAAAAAAACTTCACCATTTTACCAGTATATTAATCTGAGCAATGGCGGATTATTTTATCTTTATGGGACTAAATAACTCCTCAATGGCAGGAGTATGGTGTGGTTCATGCTTCCTCCACACAGCTGTTCTTGTACTCAGGGAGGGCAGCATGGCCAGTCCTGGCTGTGTCCCCTTGAGGTGACTTTTAGAGCAGGGGAGGGGCCCCTGCCCTAGAGTGAGTAAAGCAGCTGCCTCCTCCTTGTTTCTGCAGCGTCAGGAAGAGCCTGCTGCATGAAGCCAGCCCCTCCCAGACACAGGAAGACTGGCTCTGGCAGACGCGAGCTCAGCGCTGATGGCGCCCACCAAGGGTGTGGGGCGACTGTGCATGTGCGCATGCGTCTCCTGGCTCTGCAACTAATCACTTTGCTTGCAAATCACTCCCCGGTACCTGGGATCCGCTTATTTGCAATCATGTTTAGGATTTAAAAATAAAACCAACCAGTAAAATTTTTTAAGTGTCAAGGATATTTGGAGAAACATTTTCATAAATTATGAAGCAACCTAGAACATTTGACACAGTTTTTTAATCCTTGGCAGAGGGTGCAGGACCTGGGGCCAAAGTGCATACGGCTGGGGAAATGCTCTCAGTTTTCTTTTGTCTGTGCAGGTGCCCACCTGCCTCCACCTGACCCACTGAGGGTTGTGAATCAGCCTCTAGTCCCGGAGTCCTGTCTGTTGATTCAGGAGACCTGGGAGCCAGCCCTGCCTGGGGGCGTGTCCTTTCAACTCTGCCTTTTCTGCAAACAGGGCATGAGCATATCTTCCTGACAATTTTTTGATTTTTAATAAAGATGCAAAATTACAGGAGAGAGTTCTGGAAGGCAGTGTTAAGCCTGTGGCATCTGGTACAGATTCCCTGGGTTCAAATTATGGCTCCTGGGCTTGTTTGCTCTGTGACCATGGGCAAGTTACATAGCTACTCTGAGCCCAATGCCTTCCTCTATGGAATGGGGATAGTACTAGTACTATCATAGGTACCTCATAAGATTGTTAAAGGATCAGATAAGTTATTGATGAATCACTTAGAGAGCACAGCAGCCCTCTTTAGTGCTAGCTGCCATTACTCCTACTATTGCTATATACACTGTGAAGTGCTCCTCAGAACAATCCTAGTAATATAAATATTGTTTTAATAAAAAAAAATCATGTGTATTAGTCAGCTTTTAGTCACTATAACAAAATACCTAACATAGGCTACTAATGAAGAAGAGGTTACTTTAGTTCACTGTGCTGCAGGTTCAAGGGCATGGACCCAGTTCTTGGCTTCATTGCATCATGACAGATGGTATTGGCAATAGCATGTACAAAAACCAGTGACTATACTCCAATTAGGAGAAGAGAGAGAGGCTGAGGTCTCACCAATCCCTAATCCATTGGGTATGGCCCCAATGACTTAAGGGACCATTAGGGACCACCTCCCAAAGGTCCCACCCCTTTCCAACACCACCACCTCAGGCACCAAACTTTAATCACAGTGCACCCTTGGGGGACATAGTGGCTCTTGTGTGTTTTTATTTTTTATTCTTTTGTGGTGCTGGGGATCGAACCCACGGCCTTGTGCATGCAAGGCAAGCACTCTACCAACTGAGCTATATCCCCAGCCCTATGTGTGTTTTTAATTTTTAATGTTCACAAATCAAGCTGTCAAGTTCCTTTTGGTATAATTTTAATCTTTTTTTTTTTTTTTTTTTGGTGGTGCGGGGGATTGAACCCAGGGTCTTGTGCATGTGAGGCAGGCACTTTACCAACTGAGCTATATCCCCAGCCCTTTGGAACAGTTTTATTGAGGTATACTCAGGTACCAGGCCATTCACCCCTCTAGAGCATAGGATCTGACATGCATGTGTATTGTTGGCATGCAAACAGTGGTTCAGCAGCTCCTCCACCCTGACCTCCTGGCCTTCAGAGCACTTCCACCCTTGGTTAGGGTCGAGGTGAGGGCTACGCAGATGGCAAAGCAGAGCAAGTTTGGGTCTGTTTCATCTTCTTTGGGGGACAGGGAGACCCCAAGTGGGTCAAAGTGACCACTGCTGCTCTGCTTGCCTCCCCAGAGCACCTGAAGGAGCGCTTGGCCCAGGAGCTGTCAGGCCTGCCCAGGGTGCGCTTGATCCGTGCCACCAAGAGGGAGGGCCTGGTGCGAGCCCGGCTGCTGGGGGCATCTGTGGCAAAGGGCGAAGTGTTGACCTTCCTGGACTGTCACTGCGAATGTCATGAGGGGTGGCTGGAGCCACTGCTGCAGAGGTGAGTGAGCTGCTTGCATGCAAAGGGGTGTAGCTGCGGGTGGACATGAGGACAGCCTCTGCTTAGGGGTCCTCCGGCAAGTCCCCTGTAGCAGGTGCACTATTACATGGTGAAATACATGGAAACTGCTAGAACACACCAGCTGGTGGGAGATCCTGTGCGCGGTTTGCTTTTATTATTACTTCCTCTCCACGTTTATTGTAGATGACCCAGGAAGTATCATCAACCAACAATTTTTTTTTTAAAACAACCTTTATTTTATTTATTTATGTATGTATTTTGTATGTGGTGCTGAGAATCGAACCCAGTGCCTCACACGTGAGGGGCAAGCGCTCTACCACTGAGCCATGACCCCAGCCCCTCAACCAACAATTTTTAAAAAGTTGACATCCTACAGAATCACATTTCTAAAAAACATATATTTTGACTTGGTTTTTTCAGGCGAGACTCACCCATTATCTCAGTAAATCCGATGCCTAGGGCCATGGAAACTTAAAGACACCCAAAAAATGTTTTCTGCCTTTTTTTTTGCAGTGCTAGGGATTGAACCCCAAGTCTTGTGCATTCTAGGCAAGTGCTGTATCACAGAGCTGCAGCTCCAAGCCCCCACAAAAAGGTTTTTATGTTAATTTCTTTTAAAATAAGAAGGAAACAAATGAATAAGTATATAATAATGAGTCTAGCTTGGATTATATTTATTTTTATGCCAATGAAGTAATAAAAGATATATATATATATTTTTTTTTAGATAGGGTCTCACTAAGTTGCCAAGGCTGGCCTGGAAATCATGATCCTCCTGCCTCAGCTTCCTGAGTAACTGGGATTATAGGCATGTACCATCATGCCTGGGTCTACAACATAAACACACACACACACACACACACACACACACACACATATATTTTTTTTATGGAGGAAGGGGCTCATGAAAACCATTGTGTATCCCCATCTTCAAGGCCTTCCCCGTGCTGCCCCACAGCCTCAGTCCCCGCTGTGTCCCCTGACCCCCACCACCACCCCTGCCTCCAGTCTCTCTGTAGGTCCTCCTGATTCTGCATCACAGAAGGAAGGAGCTGGGCTGAACAACGAGCTCCCCCGGGAGGCAGGGGAAGGTGTGAAGGGTCACTGTCTGGTCCCCCTTTTGTGAGTCAGGGAAACTTGCAGCTGGGAACTTCCTCCCACAGCCTCCGACAGTGGGTTGACAGTGTCCGTCTCCTAGTGTCTTGCTTTCCTTCCCAGGTGAGACCAAGTGCTACTCTGCTACGTTCTGCTGTCCTGGCTCCTTGTCCCCTGGGATGTCATTGCTGCCTCTTTCTCCTCCTCCCCTCTAGGAGCTCCACCAGTACAGATTCAGAGCTTCTCAGGCCTGTGATGGAGTCTGGAGCTGTTTAGAATGTAATGATGTCTGGAACCTAGACTGGTGGGTTCCTCTGCACCCTTCCCTTACTGTGTGCACAGGTGGCCACTTCCAGGCTGGTCTGGAGTCCAGGTCTGCAGAGGCCACTCTTCCTCTTTGGCTAATATGCCAATGCCACCTAGGGTCCCTGTGTAGCCCACCCTCCCCACAACCAATGTCTTGCTCTGTTTATACCTGTGGATGAGGGGACTCTTCACCCTGTTTGTCCACTGGAAATACCCTCGGGACTTTAAACACCTGGCCCTGTGGTAGAACATTTGGACATGACTTGGATGTTTCCAGAGCTCCCCAGGGACTCTGGTGTGCAACAGAGTTGAGGCACATTGAGCTGTAGACTCTGCCCCAGGTGACCCCAGTCAGGAGCCATCACTCTTCAGTGGCTTTTGGAAATTTGGGAAGGTGTTTTTGATATGCCCACCAGGTAGCTCTTCTGGCATTTAGGGTACAAAGATGCCAAATATCCTGCCTTGAGGAGGTCAGAATGGTTCTGCCCAGATGCTAGGCCCATTCCTGTGGGACACACACACTCTCGACCCATGAGTCAGAGTCCTGTGCCCCAGTGCTGGGACATTAGTCCCTGGATGGGCTTCCTATTTGTACAAATCAGGTGCCTGTGGTTCCAGTTAGCTTGATGGCAAATCATGAGTTCTGGCCTTTGCAAGTCCAGGCAGTGTCTTGGAACCCACCCAGCAGATCTGTTGTGGGCCTGCTGAACCCTTTTACTAATATCCTTGATTTATTTGAAGAATTGGAGGTGGGAGGATCCCCAGTATCCAGCATCCTCAGTTTGGTGACCTCATACGTCTTATAGTCCTGAACTGTTAACGCTCCCCTAAAATTATAAACCTTACTTCAATATGGTACATAAACCCTCCCTCCGGCTTTCTGGTGTTAGCCTAGGACCCTTACAGCCCAAGACTGGTTGGTCTCTGTTCATTATTCCTTGTGGTGTGACTCCTAGGACTTTTGGGTCTCCAATTTAAGATAACAGCCCCAACAATGTAACCCAAAGAAATCTAGTCTTCCCATGTGATCCCTTCTCGGTTCATCTTTGCTAGTGGGGCATCAGATGCAAAGAAACAAGAGTGTGAGGGCATGCACAGGACGGTTTATGATAGGGTTTGTGGAGACAGTGTGAGACACACACACAAAGTGTGAAACATGCTCAGGCTGATACCTGTAATAGGAAAGTATAGCCTTTTTTACCATATGTAATATTTTACAATAACAAATATTATAAGAAAAGAATAGCAGTAGTTCCAGGTTTTTTTTGCCAGGCATGTTATAGACTTTCCCTTGGGGAATCTTTGTTTTATCCCTGTGTTCTCACTCCAGTGCTACCAGTGGGGTAACAGGCTCTGAGAGATTAGTAACTTGGCTAATGTCACACTGCAAATAAGGAGCAGATTAGAATTTATAATCTAATTGCAAAGCTGACTCTTCAGTTTGGGTACCTCTCTTAGGGAGATCATTGTCTGATGTTAAGATGATTCTTTGTGATTATATCCTGAGATATGGAAAATCTCCTTTCTGTTTTAAAAGTCATCTTTGGATTTTCACACGTCTTGATTTTCATTAGACGGATTCAAGTTTAGCCAGAATATCCAAAGATAGAATCAGGGACTTATTAAAGTGATGGGAATTTACCTATTAAAGTCTCCTCCCGGCCCCTTCAGTGTCCCCCTGTGGTGGTCACCTGCTGGGACTCCCATGTGGCTTCAGGCCCCTGAATAACGGAAGCAGGCCTTTTTCACACGGGTGTTCCTCCTTCCTATGAGAAAGATGAGAGCTTATTCTTGAACTTAATAATTGTCCTTGAGCCACCTGTCTGCAGAAGAAAGATGAGATGTCCTGGGTGTTTGCAGGATCCATGAAAAGGAGTCTGCAGTGGTGTGTCCTGTGATTGACGTGATTGACTGGAACACCTTCGAGTACCTGGGCAACTCCGGGGA
>PVHX01006850.1:45308-96789 GCA_004024805.1 Geosciurus inauris
TGCACCATGTACATCCTGTAAACATGCCTGCCTTCTTTTTTAACTTTTAGAAATATAATTTTCAAGACGTGGGGCTGGGAAGGGATTTACAAGTCACCTAGTTCTTCTCCCTCCTTCTGCAGAGGGGATGAACTGAGGCCAGGGGAGGGGAGGGGACTTGTTCAAGGTCCCTCAGAGTTAGTGGCAGAGATTGGACTAAAACTCAGATCCTGACTCCTAGTCCTGCCTCCGGGAGCCTTTATTTACTAACTAGGAAGTAGTCTTTATTTAGCACTGTGGCTTTCATACATGGACCCCGGGAGAACAGCTGGAGAAATGTCAAGAAGGCAGATGGACAGGCAGGCACCGTCTGTGGACAGTCAGACCTGACAGTGTAGGCTGGGGCCAGGATCAGCTTCCTGTAACAAACCCACTGCTTATTCTGAACCTGGCCCACATTAGCCCCTTTGAAAAATCCTGAGCATGTCAGTGGCTTTTCCACTTAATGGAATCCTACATTTTTAAGTGTCAAAATTTAGATTTTCAATAATACCTTATATGGTGTCCTGCTCTCATAAAAAGAGTTAATAAAGGCGAATTTGGCCTTCCACTGAGGACTCACACCCTCCATTATAGATATCAGGTATTGTTCTCGTTTCTACCATCCTTGGGAAAATGAATTGTCTGTGACCCCAGACGTCACAGATCCGCTGGTAGAGTCTGGGATGTGCTCTTAATGTTCTTTCTGCCTCTCCCCTAGGTGTCAGGCTTCTCTGCCTGCTTCTAGAAGCTCTTCCTCTATCTCTTCCAAACCTCTCTTCTTCTTTGCTGCTTTCCTATCTTCTGTGGCTAGGCAATCAGGTAACCAAGCTTGTTCCACATAACGAGTGAGTGGGTTGCCGGTGACGTTCCTGGGGGCCCTCCCGCACGTCTAGTGCCCCAGACGTGCCCCAGCGTTAGTGCATGGACTTTGGGGTTTTGGGTGCGATGGATTTGTGCTCTTTGTTTGCATTCTGTGTTCATGAGCATGCTGGAGAGGTGGCCTCCCACCTCGTGGAGGCTGAGTCTCTTGGTGATGTCCATCAAGACTTTTGTGTATCCAGTAGACACTGTGGACAGGCGGCTCCATCCTTGCTCACTTCTCTAGTGTCTCCCCTGCTCCGTGTGCAGATCTGGCAGTGCGGCGGGACTCTGGAGACACACCCGTGTTCCCATGTGGGCCACGTTTTCCCCAAGCAAGCTCCCTACTCCCGTAACAAGGCACTGGCCAATTCCGTCCGCGCCGCTGAAGTGTGGATGGATGAATATAAAGAGCTCTACTACCACCGCAACCCCCGCGCGCGCCTGGTGAGTCCCCGCCACCACACTCCACCTGGCCTCAGCTGGGCCAGGCAGCTAATCATTGATCTGGCTTCAGAAATCGGGACAAGTTGGGCCCTCATGATACATGCATGGGAAAACTCTATTCCTCCATATGTAGTAATAACGCACTGTCAGTTCTGTTCACAGTAGCCACATTCCATAAAGACCCTGCAAGCACGGTTAGTGAATGTGAGCCATTGCTCGTAGGGAACATAGGAGCTGGGTTCCTGCAAACCCAGGTCACTATGGTTTTGTCAGCTGCTCGGTACAGAACCCGATTTGGTATGTGTTTCTGTTTGAAGAACACTGTTGATTCACTACCATTGCACTTGGAGCTGAGCACTGTGTAACTCATGCCTGAATGAAGCTCACTCGACAGGTACTTCCTCCATAAGGCACATCACAAACTTTTTGCACGTAAGAGCTCTAGATAGCACTTTAGCACTATGATTGGGGCTGGTTCAGAAGGACTGCTGATGTGGACAGGTGGCTCCATCCTTGCTAACTGCACAAGGTTGAGAAAAAAATGAAAATGTGACACCCAATGGCATAGAAAGGATGCTTATTTACAGTATGGCAGTCGGAATGAGAAGGCTAGCACCCACTTGGGAACGGTTGTGGCGGCAACTTAACTTTTTGTCCTTCAATGTTTATGAAAATGCAAAAAAAAGAAAAAAATGACACAGGTTTTGTTTTGGGGTTTATGAATAAATTTTAGCAAGTAGGTGAATTTGCACATACAGAACCAGTATAGAATACCGAGGCTTGACTGTGTCCACGTAGCCAGTCTGAAATATGTAATGTCACATGCTGGGTATGTTACCCATGGCTTATCTCTTTATAGCCCGTATGGTTGAGTCCCCACCCAGGGTATGGGCTAAGGCACGGTTCTTTATCTGAGAGCTACTGCCCAGGGGCACACCCACCTCCTTAGAGAGAGGTCTCTTGTCTCCTGCCTCTTCTGAGCCCTCTTGAATTGTTCAAGAACTCTGGAGGCTTCTTCTTCTTCTTCCATTTCCAGACAGACAGATTTCGAGAGTGGGCAGCACACCCTTCTCCCTTCCTCCCAGATGCCATGGCTATGAAAGACAGGGGCCTCCACCTGACAGTGCCAGCCCACCTTCCTCTCCAAGGCCTTGCAGAAGTCTCTCTGCCCAGTGGCTGAGATGATCCCATAGTGGGCTAAGGTTTCAGCTCGGTTGGTTTTCTCCCTACAGATTCTAGCCACACATGTCTGAGACCCTGGATCCCCACAGACTCCAGCCACACACTGCTGAGGCGAGCCCATGACCCCCACACTGAGGCCCTGAGAGAGCCGGGTGTCAGCCAACCTGTTTCTTCTTAGGCGAGGTATCTCAGGGACTTGTGGCCTGCCTCAGACAGCACCCTCTGCTGATCTTGCTTCAGAGACCTGTGGACTGGGGATCTGCTCCTTCTATCCCATAAGATCTTGGGCCTCAGACACAATGCCGTCCACCTCTGCACTGCCTGTCAGAGGCCAGCTTTGCATGCCCCAGGCCAGGGTAAAGTGTGTCCCATGTTTGCATTACTGAGAGCCACTTGGCTACCCAAGGAGGTCTTACTTCAAGACTTCTGCCCTGGTGCTTGATGGAAATCTCTTCTGAGTCCCTACAGCAGCCTTGCAGGGTAGCAGTCATATAGATGAGAAAACTGCAGCTCTGAGAGGGAGACTTAGGGAGCCTGTCCCAGGCCTCATAGCTGATGGGGAGTATGAAGCGAGGGCCTGTCCGCTCTAGTGCCTCTTGACCTGCTCTGCAGAGTTGGGCCTCTCAAGCCTGGACTCACACTGGGCCCTTTCCACCTCAGGGGCTCCATGGTCATCAGCCTCCACCTCCTCTTTCTTGCCCTGTGCTTTGGAGTAAAATATCTGCTCCTCACTTCACCCAGTCTGAAACCCACAGTTCCTGAGGTTTCCTGGAGAATCTGCTCGAGGGTGTTGAGTACACCTTTGGGCTGAATGCCCAGTGGGCTGAGTGCTAAAATGTATTTTTGGTTCAAGATTGGGGAGGAGGGTAAAGGTGACTCTCATCAAAGAACTTCCAGGAAGTAGTGAAAACCTGAAATTTTATTCAAACATTCACTTATTATTGCCATGTTATTAAATATTTCATTTGTCAGTTTTTAGTAGTTGAACATGATATTGCAGGGACAGTCTTAGCCCTGAGCTTTGTTCTTTTGGCTGAACATTTACCACACTAAACACAGGCTTGCTTTATTTAATTAACGAAAGCATTTTTTATTGTAGGTTTTTACACTGGCCATCATGCATATGTATTTATACTTGAAATATTGAGCACGTAGGTTTTCACTCATAATTGTTTTTGAAAGTGAGTGTTCAGGTATTAATAGGAGATCCAAATGTCACGCCTACATCATGGTGACACTGATGTTCTTCTGGTTGGGTCTGAGGATGACTCTGTGGTCACAGGGTCTGTGCTGATGCACAGGGCCAGGGATGCCACTGTGTCCCCAAGGTTTGGTTTCTTGGAGCTCTGTCAGCAGGAGCCGTGTCTCTCCTACTCTCATGTGCTGGGGCACTTCCCTGTAGCTACAGCACCTGCGGATGGAATTTTCTGTGTAACAGACTCTCATACTAAGTGCCGCCTCTAAGATGGAGCCTCTTTTTTTCCTCTTCCCAGTGTTCAGCATGCAAGAGATGCCAGTAAAATTGGTAGGTTTTTGATGAGCACCAACGAAGAGGGTCTTTGATAGGAACCCGAGGACCTGCAGGGACTCACCACTGTGTTGTCTTCCAGGAACCCTTTGGTGATGTGACAGAGAGGAGGCAGCTCCGGGATAAGCTCCAATGCAAGGACTTCAAATGGTTTTTGGAAACTGTGTATCCAGAACTGCATGTGCCTGAGGACAGGCCTGGCTTCTTCGGGATGGTAAGCAATGTGGGCCATGGTGGGCATGGAGTTCCCTGGTCCCAGGTTTGATCCTGGGCAAGGAAAGCCCCTTTGTGGGGACCTTGGACCCCTACCCCACACCCCTCCCACTGTCCCATCCTCTGTTCTTTGCTTACCCTGGGGTGTCTCACCTGGAAATTGGCAAGAGTGAGTCTTGCATATTATAGGTGAGGAAACTGAGGCTTACTTGGGTATTTCCATGTCCTAGTTTTTACTAATATATTACTCCTGGTCTCCACAGCCTGGCCTAGTTAGTCATTCCTAACTTACAAGTCCACAGAGGCAACCCTAGAGGGAAGAGAGTTACTTCTAGTCTTTCAGAAACCTAAAAGAAAAGTTTGTGGAGTGAGGCCAACTCAGATACCCAGTGTCTTTGGCTTTTGCTAGGAATCACACCCTCTCAGTGAGGTCATCTCTGATGTTTTACCAGAAGTTCTGGCATTCTGTTCTGGAAGTTCTGGATAAGTAACAAAGCAAGATATTATTATTAAATTCTGTTTTCATTAGGAAAATCTTCAAATGTACAGAAACACAGAATGGCATAATGAATAATAATCCTGTCCGTGGGATTCTAGAATATTCAAGATGCTGCCTCTCTGCCTCTCCCCTGTTCCATCCTCCATGCTTTTCTCTTTTTTAAAGCACACCCCTGGCATCGTGCTTTGTCACTGCTATGCACCTCTGTATACAGCTTCATAAAATTGGGACCTTATCTTACAAAACCACAGACTTCATCACACCTGGTGAAGAAAATACCAATTTCTTGATGTCGATTACTCTCTGGCTGTGATCCATATTCCCCTGATTTTTTGAATTCATCCTTGGGTGGTTGGCTGATCATAGCAGGAGCCCAAGGAAAGCCCATGTCTTTGGCTGTCGCATCTTGTTTCCTAAGTCTCTGTTAATCTAGGTCCCCTTCCCTTCTTCTTTTGTTGTTAATACTTTTAAGTTGTTGAAAAACACAGGATCTGTTGTGTGTGCAGCATCTCACTCAGAAGGACTCTTGGTTTCTGTGGGCCGACTGGAAGTCACTCCTGTCTCCCCACATTTCTTTACCATGGGAGTGAGGTCTAAAGGTTTGACTAGAGTCAGGATTGACCTTTGTGTGGAGAACCCTGGTGGGTGCATTCACGTTGTGCTGTATCAGGAGCACATAAGGTCTGGTCGTTTTGATAAGGTGCGTCAATGGGTCGATGGGAACCATGGACTAGATGGTCCACTGTAAGGCTTGCTGTTCACCTCTGTGAAATGGTTTTTCCAGCCTTTGATAACCAATGCCTGGATCTGTTATTTCAAACGCAGTTGCCAAATGATGATTTTTCTCATTCTTTCATTTCTTCTGCACTTATTAACTGGAATTTTTCTGTAAAAAAAAGAACATTCTCCCATTAACTTAAAATGTTGGTATTCATATAATTCAGGATTCATAGAGAAAAGGCCTGATAAATTCTTATGTCTTTCTCTTGATTTGCCTAGTTAGCTTCCTACAGTTGTGTCCAGTGAGGTTTTTTTTGTTTGTTTGTTTGTTGGCTCTTAGTTCCTTGAGTATCACTGTAAACTAGTGGGCTATCATAAGTGCTTATGGGGCTGGGTTTATGCTGTCACCCTTCTGCCTTCCACCATGTGAGGGCTTAGGGACAAGGTCCTCAGCAGACACCAGTACCTTGATCTTGGCCTATCCAGTCCCCAGAACTGTGAGGAAATAACTTCTATGTTTTTTATAAGCTACCTGGTCTATGGTGTTCTGTTATAGCAGCACAAGACAGACTAAGATACTGTGTGTGTCTATATGGTCAATGTGTTTCTACCAATTCAGTCTTTTTTTTTTTTTTTTTTCAATATTCAAATTGTTCCATCTTTGGTTAATGGAAACCTTTTTATTTTGGCTTCTGTGATCTTTGACCCCAGGAATTGGCTTTGATAACTTGCTTGATTCTGGCCAAGTTATCCCATTTATCTCAAATATTTCCTTCCTTTCCTCCCAGAAGTCCTGTCCTTTTGGCAGGAAACAGTATTCCAAGTCCACATGGATGCTGGTGGGGCTGATCACTCCAGGTCGTCACGGCCTCTAGACCAGATGTCCCACAGAAATGTAATGTGAGCCACATAAGTCATTTAAAAAATGTTAGCAATCTTATTAAATGAAGAAACAAGCAAAGTTAATAACACATTTAAATCAACATACCAAAAATATTAGCATTTCAATTTCAACATTTAGTTAATGTAAAAATTAATTTAAGGTAATTTTTATCCCTTTTTAAAATATTAAGCCTTAAAATCTGGCATGTATTTTACATAGAGCACATCTCAGTTTGGATTCCTTATATTTCAGTGAGTCCACATGGGACAGTGGCTACTATGCAGACTAGTACAGCTCTGAACTTTTTTCAGTGACTCAGAAAGGACATACAGATCTTTGAGAAAACAGAAACATGAGCTTATATTAACATCTTAAATTCAAATCTAATCTTATAGTATTTTTCTTCTTTGATAGAATAATTTTATTTCTTCTTTCTAATACTGAAAATCTTAGTTTCTAACAATATTAACATATTTAACTGCCAGGCATGCTGAGTCATACCTGTAATCCCAGTTACTCATGAGGCTGAGGCAGGAGGATCTCAAGTTCAAGTCCAGCCCAGGAAACTCACTGAGACCCTGTCTCAAAATAAAAAAAAATAAAAAGGGCTGGGGATATAGCTTAGTGGTAGAGCACCCCTGGGTTCAATCCTCAGTACCCACACCAAAACAAACAAACCAAAAACCAGACTTGCTTTATCCCAATATAAATAGTTTCCAAACAATAGCCCAGTATTACAACGGACAACATTATACTGAGTAAAGTTTAAGATTTCTTTGCATCTCTATTTTCTTATCAAATTATTTCACTGAGGAAATGTTATATACTATGTTCCAAAGTCATTTTATAAAGTCCTTTTTTCTGTATCACCAGCTTGATTTAGTTTGCTTAGTTAATCTCAGTTCAAGGAAATAACCCAGATATATTTGGATCGGTGTAGCAATAAGGCTGCTATTGAGAAAGAAAGAGGAACTTTTGGGCCTAGAAAGGTTAATCCCTCGATCCTCTGATTGCTTATCTTAAAATGGGGGTAAAGATTCCTGTGACAGTTGAGAACAGGAAGACACCGTCAAAACTGGACAGTGCTGTACAGGGAAAGCTCTTCCTCATGAGGCTGGGGCTGAGGCAGGCTCTCCTTTTGGGGTGTTTACCCTTCTCTGAGCCGGGTGTGGGATCTATTGGTGTGTCTACATCTAGATCAAAATGCCACGTTTCTGTTTGGTTTAGCTCCAGAACAAAGGAATGAAAGAATATTGCTTTGACTATAACCCTCCTGATGAAAACCAAGTGACAGGACAGCAGGTCCTTCTCTACGTCTGTCATGGCCTGGGCCAGAACCAGGTAGGTGTGGGCCTTGAAAGAGGAACATGGGGGAAAAGCAATGTACTTTAAAAAAAGAATCAAATATCTGATTTGGGGGTTGGAGTTGTAGCTCATGTGCTAGCATGTGTGAGGCCCAGGGTTCAATCCCGAGGACTTCAAAATTTTTTTAAAATTTAAAAATTTTTTTTCATTATAAAAGTAAGATATGCTCATTACAGAACACTTGGGAAATTTAAAAAGTAGAACCACAGGATAAATGGCAAGCCCCAGAGAGACCACCACTACAATTAAGACACATCTTCTTTCTGTCTTTGTTAATGCACAAGCTTTATATTGTGTCCTTTAAATGATTGTTATCATTAATGCCTATATATTTCATATTCTGTTAACTTTATCATACTTATGTTATTAGATGCTCTTTGAGAACATTATTCCCAAGGATATTTAATTATGTGCCTGTATTACTGTTTAGATAACTGGTTGTCTCCCTGTTTTTGTAATTATAAATAACTCTTCCACTAACATCTTCAGTTAGAAAGAAGGGGGAAAAAACCAGATTTGCCTTTTGGATGATTTCCTTAGAATTAATTCTTAAATGGAATTATAGGTTTTAATAAATACTGCCATTCTTCAAAAGGGTGTTTAGGGAAATTGTCTTAGCTGGGGGCCCAGGTGGATCTTTCTGGTTTAAGCACTTTTCATTAGGGGAGATAGTCCTGGAGGGTCTGAGGACCGGAACAGGAATCTGCCCAGGAATGTAGATGGACCCACCAGGCAGGGCTAAGAGAAGGGTCGGCTGTGGACCACCAAAGCTTTTACTCTGCTAAAGAGTATCAGGCACCTGGAGATGTCAAGATGGGGGAGTTCAGCTTTCTTCCAATCCAGATTCACCTGATTCCACTGGACCATAAGTCTCCTTATGGTTTGCAGTAATCTCGTAATTTGGACCACTGCTACCTTTAATTACTGAGGCTCTTCTTACTTCTTAGAACATTGCTCCTCAAAGTGGATGGTAGCTGACCTCTACCGTCAGCTTCCCGGGGAGCTTAGAGCTGCAGATTCTCAGACCCATCTACCCCACCAATCCCAGCCTCCTGCTCTTCCAGCTTCCAGGGAGGGACACATGTCTGAGAAGCTTTGCTCCATAGGCCTTAGGACAGACACTGTATTGGTAGGGGTGTGGGGGCAGGTGGGTGTCATGTCAAAAATGCAAAAAATGCAGCTCCCTAGGCTCATCTCAGATAGAAGGGAGCTTTATCCCTCTCTGGGGTTTGGCCAGAAACCAGGATTTTCCTAAGCACTGTAAGTAGTTCTGTGCACAAGGATGGACCAAGTTTTCCCTTAGCAGTCCTGCTGCCTGCCCTGCAGATACTTTCTAGTTTCCAGTCCCCTTTATATCCATTATATTAGGTTGAGGAATGAGACTGAGGGACAGGAGAGGGAGTGGCTGGTCTAGGTCACAGACAGCCCCCAAGTGCTAGTACAGGGATGCATCCATTTTCTTTCCTGCCCTTCCATACCAGCCCATCTTCACCATCCAGCAAGCAAGATGGGGACCACCAGGGGCCACTCCTTTGGTACCTGTCACATACTGAAGTAGAGGTCAGCTGAGCTGCAGGAAAGGCTGGCTGAGCACTGGGGCCTAGGACAGAGCCTGATCAGACAGGTGATGGCTGTGGTGCAGGCACCTGCCTTTGTCCCAGGTCAGTGGTCTCCCCTCTGTCCATAGCAGCGGGTATCTGACATGTGTTGCTTGCTCTGTTTTTAGTTTTTCGAGTACACGTCCCAGAAGGAGATACGCTACAATACCCACCAGCCTGAGGCCTGCATCGCTGTGGAGGCAGGAGCCGACATCCTTATCATGCACCTCTGCCAGGAGCCTGTCCCCGAGGACCAGAAGTTCCTCCTGCGGGAGGTCAGTGAGTGCTCAGCTGTTCCTTGCTCTGTCAGGGGCTGTCAGGGGAGCATGGAAGTTGGAGCTCTCCTTGGTGTAGTCCTGGGGTCTTCCTATGCGGGCAGAGCAGGAACTCCAGTGTGAACCCGAGGAGGTGCCCTTGGCATCCTGTGTCAGGAGCACTTGCTGCTCCCCTTTAGTCCTTCCCATTGTACCATGAGCTACGGCGGTCCCTGTGGGAAGTAGAGCTCTGGCAGTGTTATCTGGAGACCGAGAAACCAAGAGAAACAGCCCAAGGGTGAGGATCTGAGATTAGATCCAGGTACTAGTCACTGCATTTCTTCAAGCCTCCTTTTTCCTACCTCTAAAATGGGCACAATAATTCCAGTCTTGTTTTACTCTGAGGGTTTGATATGCACCCAGTGTTTTTGGTCAGCTTTCTCACTGCTGTGACCAAAAGACCTGACCAGCACAATTATAGAGGAGGAAAAGCTTATCTGGGGGAGCTGGCGGTTTCAGAGGTCCCAATTTACAGCAAGCTCCATTCCTCTGGGCTCAAGGCGAGGCAGAACATCATGGCGGAAGAGTGTAGTGGAGGGAAGCAGCTCACGTGATGATCAGAAGCAGAGAGAGAGGTCTATGTATTTACAAATATACACACCAAAGCCACGCCCCCAATGCTCCACCTCCTCCAGCCGCACCCTACCTGCCTTTAGTTACCACTCAGTTAATCCCATCGGGTGATTAATTCATGGGTTGGGTTGAGGCTCGCACAACCCAATCATTTCCTCTCTGAACCCTCTTGCATTGTTTCACACGCAGGTCCCAACTCCCACACCCCAGAGGACGACTTAGGGCCTTCTTGACTTAGAGCTTTTGGGGGACACCTCACACCTAAACCATAATACCCAGAAATGTTTTTTTGGAAGCAGTGAAGCTCTGTAGAGATGAGTTGTTACTGGTGGTATCACAACCAAGAAAACACTCTGGGATGCAGTTGGCTCTCCAAACACTTCCTTGCGGACTCAGAAATGGGTGTTATTCCAAGCCCAGAAGGCACCAGGCCTGACGCACTGCAGCAGGACTTTAAAAAGCACTCGGAGAAATAAATCCAAAGAAAATAATACGAGGGGCTGGGATTGTGGCTTAGCGGTAGAGCGCTTGCCTCGCATGCGTGAGGCCCTGGGTTCGATCCTCAGCACCACATACAAAGCAATAAAATAAAGACATTATGTCCATCTACAACTAAGAAAAAAATTAAAAGAAAAGAAAAGAATACGATAGAAAATATAAGTTATCTTTTATCTCCCTGGGAAACTTTCATTCCCAACCTGTCCTCAGGGAGGGAAAGATTCTTCTATACTGCTTATAAATGGGTTAATTCTAAGTATGATGAAAAGTTGGAATATGTTTATCCTGTAGGAAAAAAAAATGTTATAATTAGCGATGGAATTTGCAGTCTCTGCCCAGAAACGCCAAGCACTGTAGTGCTGTCTATTTGATATAAAAAAAAAAATAGGAAGAAATACTTCAGCCTGCTCCCCAAAGCCCTTTCCTTGTGCTTTTCTTCCAACTGTTAAGCCCAGCCAAGTCCCCACGGAGGAGTAATGCGAACTAGAAGCAATAAAAATGGTTTGACGTATCATTAAAAATTTTATCTTAAATCTCAGTGACCATTTAAGGAGAAGTAAGTTTCGAAGGGTGAGCAGGGAAGACTTTTTAAAAGTATTTACTTTTAAGTTACTCTGAAGGCAACCAGGAGCTCTTAGAAGTGTTTTCCAGGTTAATAGCATCGAAATCCTATTGCATCTGATTTTGTTTCCCAGGCTTCTCCTCCCTTGCAGCTGGCAGGTTACTTGTTCCCTGTTTGCTGCTCGGCCGTGATTAAGTTCGTTGCAAGCAGGCCTTGAGCTTAGCCAGTGAGCGGCAGATGAACGCGGCCTGGGAGAGAGGCTGGCTGAGCTGGCTCAGCAAGGGCAGGGAGAGAGAACAAGGAAGGCCCTAAGTGAAGAAGGCCCTAAGTCGTCCTCTGGGGTGTGGGAGTTGGGATCTGCGTAGAGCCACTGCCTCTCACCCAGACAGGTAACAGGTGAGGAACTTGGCCAGGTGGCTAGGGGACTTACCTGCTCACCCAGCTGGGCTGTGGCTGAGCTGGACTATGACCAAGTATCCTGACTCTGTTTACCTAAGAGAAAGAGATCACCAGCGATGGAACTGGTTGACCTAAGAGAAGTGAAAAGAGAGAAAGGATCTTTGTTTCCCTGAAGGAAGCAAAATAGGGATGAAATGTAGGGTCTGACAGATCCCGAGAGCTGCCAGCAGGTGGCGGCATAGGCCCCACACAGGGCCAGCGCCCTGTCCTCTGTGCTTGTCTGCTGTTGCTCTGTCCACAGGGGGCAGTCCCCAGTCGCCATCACCCTGCCATTCATATTGACAGTTGACCCTTCAATAAATATTTTTTAAAATAATGAAAAAATAATACCCTGAGCTCTAAAGAACTTGTTTTAAGAGAAAAGAGACTTTCCCAAGGGGTCCCTTGTATTGAACAGTCAATGTCTGTTATCCTTTGTAGGATGGTACTTTATTTCATGAACAGTCCAAGAAATGTGTCCAGGCTGCGAAGAAGGAGTTCAGCAACAGTTTCATGCCACTCTTACGAGACTGCACCAACTTGGATGATCAGAAATGGTTCTTCAAGGAGCGTATGTCATGAAGTGTCACTGTGCCAAAGAGCCTGTTGAGGGCCTCTGGACTCTGTGCCCAACAGGGACTTGACGGTACAGTGACCAGAGCCCACCACAAACTTGGCTGCTCTGTTTTTATAAGGAAATAACTTTACCATTTGTGAACATGTTGGATTTAGTAAGAAATGTGAATAAACTTTGTACTGATTTTGAAAACTTTAAAAATGTTCCCAAATACCCTATTTTCCAGGGGTAATCATGAGAGGTTCGTATTTGGAAAATTAAAACCTCATAGTATTTTTCTATCCAGATGTATATTCTATAGTTATACTTTTTATTCTCATTAACAAAAAAAGATAAATATTTTATTTTGGTACTTGCAAGGATTTCCAGGTATGAAGATATTTGCAATGTTCTTTGCACAAACTGGTTTGACCTCAAATGTTGGGTTAGAATTTTCTCAGTGTGGAGAGACAGACATAAGAACGTTGTATTGATTCCTTCAGGTCTGCAGATGGTCTTGATTTATTTAATAAAGAATGCTTTTTGGTTATGTGTTGCTACCACAATCAAAACTCCATAATGTACATGTTGGCCAGAGGGGAACTAACCAAAACTGAAATCTCAAACCATTTGACTTAACAAGATAAAGATAAACTTGAAAGTGGACGTCCAACAGTGTCTAGCAGGGGGGTGGCTGGTTGCTTTTAGTAATTACCAGTCTGACTTTAAAACATGCTTCTGTCATTTAAAACTTTTATCCCACAATAGCATTCATATGAAATTCACTTCTCAAGTGTGTGCGTTGATAATACTTGATCATTTAAATTGGTGTCAGATTTAGGGCTCCAGTAGCACTGCTAAAGCTTTCCTTGGTAATTCTGATTTCAGAATGATCCCAAATCAACCTCCTCACCTTGGTAGAGTTGATGTGAATGATTAAAAGAAGAACCCAGCAGGGCGAATGAGGACTGCAGGTCTTTTTTTTTTTTTTTTCTGGTGCCAGTCGGATATGAGAAAATGAAGACACATGTCTTTATTGATTGAAGAGCATCGCCCTGTGTCTCAGTCTCTTTTTCAGGAATGTTCTCGCTGAGAGATCCTAGCAGAGGATTGAGTTAACAGTTCCCAGGAACAACTAATTGGCCTGGCTGCCATCCACCCAGTGCATTGGAACTACCCCAACTTCAGTTTCTTATCAGTGGAGTGGAGATCATGAAATCAGGACTGGGGAGGTTGTGAGGATTTAAGTAACAGTGAACAGGTGAGGGCTTAGTCTAGTCCCTGGCACACAGCATAGGACCATTAGGAAATGTGTTATATTTATGTGGGTCAATTCTGGGTTTCTTTATAGGTTGAGTCTTGTTGAACTGAAATGTCCTGCATTGACCAGCTTCTCTTCCTTCTCCCCCATTAAAATAGTGCTTTTTATACTTTCATGTGCATCATGGGGATCAGCTGGCTTCTTGTTTGAAGGGAGATTTGGTTTCTGTAACTCTAGAATGGGGCCTGAAGTTGTGTGTGTCCCACAAGCTCTTAGGGGACCTGTTGCTTCCGGTTTGTGGAACATATTTTGAGTAGAAAGATCTTTTTTGGGGCCGTACCGAGGATTGAACTCAGGGGTACTCGACCACTGAGCCACATCCCCAGCCCTTTTTTGTATTTTATTTAGAGACAGGGTCTCACTGAGTTGCCTAGGGCCTCAGTTTTGCTGAGGCTGGCTTTGAATTTGCGATCCTCTTGCCTCAGCCTCCCGAGCTGCTGGGATTACAAGGGTGTGCCTCTGCCCCTAGATTGAGTAGCAAGCTCTTTAAGGTGGGAATAAAGGAGAAAGCTCCTGGTTAGCCAAGGAAGACCTGTCTTCCTTGCATGGCACACTAGGTGGCGTTGTTGGCTCAGGAGATGTGACAGTGCTTTGGTTGGGGCCAAGTCTGTTGGCCCAGCAAATCCCCCAAGTCAGAGAGCCATGGGATGGGAGACCTGGAAGGCATCCAGAGATGACCTGGTGCCCAGTGTGGCTGGTGGGGCAACTAAGGACAGCGAGGGAAGGGTTTGGCTTTAGGTCACACAGCAAGGTAGGGACATCATTCTCTTTGACAATAGTTCACCATTTAGTAACCAGTGTTCTAAATTTGACCTGGGTTTGTAGTTTTCCTTCAAGTGTTAAAATGGTCCTCTCTCCTTTTAAACTGTACCTTTGAAATTTTTGCTTTGCTATATACTATATGAGTTGTAAAGTCAAATTAGTTTCCAGTCTTGATAAAAAGTTCTAAAGCTGGGTTTGTGGCTCAGTGGTAGAGCGCTTGCCTAGCATGCGTGAGGCACTGGGTTTGATCCTCAGCATGCATAAAATAATAATAATAATAATAAATAAAGTTATAAGAAAGGTTTAAAAAAAATTCTAAAGACTTTGCTTCATGACTTGGTATATCAGAAACACAAGGTAAGTCAAATGGAAATACCAGCCTCTCACTGTCTCCTAATGTTTGTGAAATTTAATACATTGTACCCCAAATTTCTCACCTTTATAAACAACTTTAGAAGCTATTTTAAAACAAGTATCAGGCTGGGTGCGGTGGCACGCGTCTATAATCCCAGTGGCTCGGGAGGCTGAGCCAGGAGGATCCTGAGTTCAAAGCCAGCTTCAGCAAAAGTGAGGCTCTTAGCAATTAAGTGAGACCCTGTCTCTAAATAAAAACCAAAATAGGGCTGGGGATGTGGCTCAGTTATTGAGTACCCCTGAGTTCAATCCCCAGCACACTCCCCCTCAAAAAAAAAACCCCACAAATATCAGTTCATCTCATCTTATAAGGTGAATTGGTAAGGACTGTGGCCTCCTGTCTGCAGCAGCTGCTAATCATAATCATAACAGTAACAATAATAATACCAGGAACTTGGCCTAGTTCTCGCATATGAATGAGAGCTTAATTTTCAGAACACTGAGTGAGGCAGGCACTGGTCCACACAAGCCCCTGAGGTTTAGAGGGGAAGATGCTGGGGCTCAGGGAGGGTAGGGAACTGGTCTGAGGTCACACAGCTAGTCATTGGCAGTGCTGGGGTTTGCCTGTGATCTTACTCCAGGGCTCAATTGTACTACTCTGTCCTGCCTCTGGGAGGGGAGGAGAGGCGACTCACTGAGTCCCCCAGCTCATACCCCGACCCAGGGCCATACCTCACTCTTGGCCTGCTTACACAACACTGCTAGCCATGGCGTGACAGTGAGTGATGAGCGGTCCCCTTGCAGAGCACGGGAGGCTGATTCATATCTCTGGGCAAGCACACCACTTCTGCAAGTGTCAAGCCAGGGACAGTGGGCCACGTGCAGAGCTTCTGGGGGGCCAGACCTTTCCCTCCACAACATGCTGCTGTCCAGGTGGAACTGTGTTTTGGCCCCCGCCCACCCTCCACCCTTTCTCTTTAAAACGGGGCGGTTTCTCCTTTGAAGATTCCTGCTCTGTCACCAGAGAGGCCACAGTCAGTGACCAAGCCAGACACAGTTGCTCCACCCAGCTCTCTTCCATCTCCAGATGCTCGGTACCCATGGGACGGAGGGTCCTGTCCCAACCGCAGGATTGTGATTCCTCGGTGAATCATCTGGAACTTTCTTTTACAAGGCAGGGGTCAGTGGAAGAGATTGCACAGGCGAGTATTAGACAGCTATTTCAGCTTCCTCTAAAGAAATTGCCAGATGGGTGTGCCTCTGGGTAGCTCAGGCTGATTGCAGGGCCCCACTGGGTTCAAACTGCCAACTGTTATAAAAGAAAGCAAATCACTGGGTTTAGAGTCTGCAGGGACCTCGGGAAGTCCCATGCTCACCTTCCTCCTAATGCAGGAACCCTTCCTCCCCATCTCTAGCCGACCCTAGCTGGTCCTCTGCCAGGAGAGGAGGTCCTCACTTGACACGCCACCCCATCTGTTCCTGGGCGACTTCCTAATGAAGCTGGATGTCACTGCAGCTGCCCTTACTGCTCTGGACCCCTTTGGAGGCCACCCAGCATGTCTGCTCTCCCTGCTCCAGGACAGCCCCTCAGAGAGGATATGTCCTCGAATATCCTCAGCCCCAGGCTAGCCACACCATCTTTGGGAAATGTGGTTTCTAAGGAGCTGGGAGGGAGTCAAGGCAGATGTCTGCGTTAATTCTTCTGCATTTCACCAGAGAAAGCTCCATTCTGCATCACTGCAGAGACATCCAGGCCAGCTCAGGCTGACCCCAGACGCCCTTCTGGGATGACTTCCTAATGAAGTCCTATCTGGCTGATAAAACCACATAGGTGGGCTGTAGGGCGGGGAGAGGCGGAGTGTGTGTGTGTGTGAGAGAGAGAGTGTGTGACACAAGGACATAGCTGGTGGCTTAAGAGAACAAAGCCCTTCATTTTCCATAGTAGGAAGTCAGTAATAATGACCTAGAATTGAAAAATACTGAGAAATCAGGGCTAATTATTGAAATAGGCAAATCCAGGAAGAAGTAGTTGTTAAGAATCAAGAGTGGGGCATCTCTTGGGAGCCCAGCATGAGGTGACAAGGAGTGAGGAGAGATGGGACCGGGGGCTGTTGATTTTATTATAAACCTTGAAAACTATTTGGCCTTTTAAGCTCAATACACATATTCCTTTTGTATAAAGTATCTTTAAAGTTTCATCCAAGTGGTGCCTGAATCCAGATTCTTATTAGTAGTGTTTTCGTCAGTTTTCCATTGCTGTGACAAAATCCATGAAGAAAACCAACTTAAAGGAGGAAAGAGGTATTTTAGCTTACGGTTTCAGAGGTCTCAGTCCATGATTATCTGGGTCCATTTGGTTTGGGTGTGAGGGGAGGTAAAACATCATGGCTGAAAGGTGCGGCAGCCAGGAAGGAGGGGGGGGCAGGGAGGGAGGGAGAGAGAAAGAGGCAGAGCCAGGGCCTGGGGACAAAATATACCTTTCAAAGGCACACCCCAGTGACCTGCTTCCTCCAAGTAGGCCTCACCTCCTAGTTCTCACCACCTCCCAATGGCACCATCAACTGGGGAACCAAACTTTTCACACCTGAGTTTTGGGGGGACATTTAAGATCTGAACCATGACAAAGTAGGCCAACAATTAAGGACTGAGGTTTGATTTTGCGGGTGGGGTGATAGATTGAAAAGACGTCAAAATCTGTAGTAGTTCAGACTCGGACGTGAATTCTGTTTGGTTGCTTGGACTTGGGGAAATTGGTAACACAATTTCCTAGCGCCACCCTAAGAGGTCACGAGCGTCATGAGACATGAGGGCTGAGCTGGGAGCACAAAGCACCTGGCAACACTGGGGCTCAAGGACCGAGCAGACAAGGACTCCAAGTTGCCCAGTTCCAGAGACAGCCTGGGGCCCAGAGCCCCGCTAGAAGCAACAGGAAGATCTATGGCTCTTCATGAAAGTCCGGTGCTGTTTCCACCAGCAGAACAAAAGAGAGGTCCGTGGAGGCCACCGCTGTCCTCTCTCCTCTGCAGAGATTGACTTTTACCTTTCTGTCTGATCATTAGTTCTGCTCTCTGGGAAAACTGCATCCAAGAGCTGCAGGGAGCTCGCGGGGTCACTTTTCGCTGTAGCGTTGGGAATGCTGCTTCATGAGAGCACCACTGGAAGGGGCTGGCTCATCCTCCGTGCCTGGAGCGGGGTGCAGGGACCTTAGCCACTATGTGGATTCTTGCAGGCCACGGGGTCTGGAAGATTCCTCAGAACCAGAAACTAGAGGGAATAAAATGGCCTTTTCTGGGTATGACTCTGGACATTTCTGGGAAATTGACTGCAGAACAAATTGATTTATGGGGACCCAGCTGTGAGGACTGTACAAAACAGGGACTGGAGGAGATATATTCCAGATGTGGCCTCATTAAAACAGGGGTAGAACAATAGGGTCCACAGGCTCCTCGGGTCTGTTGGGCCATGCAGATCCTGAGGCCAGGTGGGAAGGAGGCCAAGGACCTGGGGCACCAAGCTGCAGACTCTGAGCCAAAGTGCAGTAGAACTTACCCCGATGGGGACCTGAAGGCCCAGAGAGCGACAGCACTGACCCAGCATCACACAGAGGTTGAGGAGGGGGTCCCATCTTCTGCCACTGGGTCCAGTATCTGTCCCATCACCCACCCTTATCTCTTGTGCCTAGGGTTTACCCTTTAGACTCCAACTCAAATCTGGTTTTAATTAAAAGTCCAGGGAGGAGCAACTCTGCCACATTTTTTTAAATCAATAATAATTAATTTATTAACAGTAACACCAACTTGATAAAGAATGTCTAGAAGAAATTCTTTAGAGATATACCCTAAAGAATAAGGATAAGAATTGGGCTGGGATTGTGCCTCAGTGGTCGAGCGCCTGCCTTGCATGTGTGAGGCACTGGGTTCGATCCTCAGCACCACGTAAAAATAAATAAAATAAAGAAATCGTGTCCATCTACAACTAAAAGAGATATTTTAAAAAGAATAAGGATAAGAATTATATATAATTGGCAAAATAATTGTTTCTATGTAAAATGCTCTTTTTTTGATATTTATTTATTTGTAAAATGGCAGAATGCATTTCCGTTCACAGTACACATATGGAGCACAATTTTTCATTTCTCTGGTTGTAAATAAGGTAGAGTCACACCATTTGTGTCTTCATACATGTACCTAGGGTAGTGATGTCCATCTTATTCCACCATCTTTCCTACACCTATGCCCCCTCCCTTCCCTACTTCCCCTTTGCCCTGTCCAAAGTTCCTCTGTTTCTCCCATGCTCCCCATCCCTACCCCCATTATGGATCAGCATTCACTAATCAGAGAAAACATTTGGCCTTTGGTTTTTTGGGATTGGCTTACTTCATTTAGCATGATGTTCTCCCAACTCCATCCATTTATCTGCAGATGACATAATTTTATTCTCTTTTATTGCTGAGTAATATTCCATTGTGTATATATACCACAGTTTCTTTATCCATTCATCTATTAAAGGGCATCTAGCTTGCTTCCACAGTTTAGCAATTGGGAATTGTGCTGCTATAAACATTGATGTGGCTGCATTACTGTAGTGTGCTGTTTTTAAGTCTTTAGGGTATAGGCCAAGGAGTGGGATAGCTGGGTTGAATGATAGTTCCATTCCAAGTGTTCTAAGGAATCTCCATATTGCTTTCCAGATTGGTTGCACCAATTTGCAGTCCCACCAGCAATGTATGAGTGTGCCTTTTTCCCCACAACCTTGCCAAAGCTTATTGTTGCTTGTATTCTTGATAACTGCCATTCTGACTGGAGTAAGATGAAATCCTAGAGTAGTTCTGATTTGCATTTCTCTAATTGCTAGAGATGTTGAACATTTTTTCATACATGTGTTGATCAATTGTATTTCTTCTTCTGAGAAGTGTCTGTTCAGCTCCTTAGCCCATTTATTGATTGTGTTGTTTACTTTTTGGTGTTAGGTTTTTTGAGTTCTTTATATATCCTGGAGATCAGTGCTCTATCTGATGTGCATGTGGCAAAAATTTGCTCCCAAAGTGTAGGCTCTCTCTTCACCTCACTGATTGTTTCTTTTGCTGAGAAGAAGCTTTCTGAATCCATCCCATTTATTGATTATTGATTTTATTTCTTACACTTTAGGAGTCTTGTTAAGGAAGTCAGGGCCTAATCTGACATGATGAAGATTTGGGCCTACTTTTTCCTCTATTAGGTGCAGGGTCTCTGGTCTATTACTAGGTCCTTGATCCACTTTGAGTTGAGTTTTGTGCATGGTGAGAGATAGGGGTTTAATTTCATTTTGTTGCATATGGATTTCTAGTTTTCCCAGCACCATTTGTTGAAGAGGCTATTTTTCTCCAATGTATGTTTTTGGCACCTTTGTCTAATATGAGATAACTGTATTTAAGTGGGTTTGTCTCTGTGTCTTCTATTCTGTACCATTGGTTTACTTGTCTATTTTGGTGCTGATATAATGCTGTTTTTTGTTACTATAGCTTAGTAGTATAATTTAAGGTCTGGTATTGTGATGCCTCCTGCTTCACTCTTCTTGCTAAGGATTGCTTTGGCTATTCTGGGTCTCTTATTTTTCCAAATGAATTACATGATTGCTTTTTCTATTTCTATAAGGAATGACATTGGGATTTTAATTGGAATCACATTCAATCTGTATAGCGCTTTGGGTAGTATGACCTTTTTTTTTTTTTGGTACTGGAGATTGAACTCAGGGGCACTTGTCCACTGAGTCACATCCCCAGCCCTATTTTGTGTTTTATGTAGAGACAGGGTCTCACTGAGTTGCTTAGCACCTCGCCATTGCTGAGGCTGGCTTTGAACTCGCGATTCTCCTGTCTCAGCCTCCCAAAGTGCTGGGATTACAGGCTTGCGCCACTGCTCCCGGCTAAGTCTGACCATTTCAACAATATTTTTCTGTCTATCCAAGAGCATGGGAGATCTTTCCATCTTCTAAGGTCTTCTTCAATTTCTTTCTTTAGTTTGACTCCGCCACATTCTGACAGTGAGACTGGCCCTAGTGTGAAGAGCAGGGCCAGGCCACATTGCTGTCACCCAGAGAGGGAACCCCCAGTGGCCCTCCCAGAGACATGGCTCCCAAGACCTTGACAACACCTTCCATGGGGCCTTCTCTCCTGGCATGGGACTCCGTGGGTCCTCGTCAGGGTCTCTGCTGTCTGTCCTCCATGGCCAGGGCAGGGTGGGCTGGAGGGAGGGCCCTGGGAAGCTCCTGCTGTGCCATTCTCTTGGGAATGTCTTTCAGTTTGGGAGAGCCTGGAAGTTAGATCCACATTTGGTGGAATCTCATTTGACCCTGCCTTCTCACTCTTACCACCACAGTTCTTATGCGTGTGGTTTTATTTGGTTGTTTGCTTCTTGGTACCAGAGACTGAACCCAGGGGCATTTTTATCACTGAGCTACATCCCCAGTCCTTTTTATTTTATTAAGTTTAGAGACAGGGTCTCACTAGGTTACTTCCAGCCTTACTAAGTTGCTGAGGCTGGCTTGAACCTGCAATCCTCCCACACCACTGGGATTATAGGCATGTACCACCACGCCTGGCCTTTCCCAGATTATTTTAAAAATCAAAGTTCACTGCTGAAAACCTGGAAAGTATAAAAGAATATGAAAATACTACTTAAGTTCTCACTGTGCAAAGACAGAGCCATTTGGAAGTATTTCTTCCAGGTGTTGCCACAATTCCTTTCATTTGGCTGAAACTGGCTCTATGATAGCTTTTGCCCAATAAATGAAGTTCTGTTCCAGGGGAATGCAGACTTGGTCTCCTTCATAACAGGCGTTCAGATGCACGAAGTCAACATGCATCTCACACCAAGGTTTATGATGACCATTGCAACTATTACCATATTCCAAGCATATGCTACTGGTAAGTTACGGTGCTGATCTTCATACATTACCTTGTTTAATTCTCATGCCAAACTCATGAAGGAGGAACTGAGACTCAGAGGGAATGGTTCCCATTTGGGCTGATGGGAACTGAGTTCAGTGAGATTATGGCCTCCTTTAAACTGACTGCTCTATCTCTGTTAATGCAGCCAGAGGATACAATTGCTTTCATGACAGTTCATCAAGACTGCCTCTTGAATGGCATTCATGCAAAATAAGCCTTTACATGGGTGGGTGACAAATTCTTCTCATTCATCTTGGCTCCCAGCTATCTGTTCCTTTATGAAAATCTGAGGCAGCATGGCTCATGCAGAATTCTTAGCAATCTTTTTAAAACCCAGTACAGCATCTGGCACATATCACAGACCCCATACCTGGTGGCTATTATGATATAAGGTGAGTGACATTGTTTGGTCCCCTAGGCTTCCCTCTGCTCCTCATAAAGCACAGTAGAGCAATGTGCTAAAAGTAGCCTCACACTAAGGAGGGCGTGTCCTCGTGGTTGGTCTGTGAGGGGGCTTCCAGAAACATCCTTTCTCTCCAGGAATTGGCAGAAACAAGAAGAAGATGCTTCCTGGGGCTTGGCCCACCTGCCCCCCGCCTGGCCCTGCTCTCCCTGGGCCTCATCATCCCCCACTTGCTGGAGGGGTAAGGACATCTTCCCTTGGGGAGAAGACCCTTCCCCCAGAACTCGTGACAGCAGCCCATCCAGCTGCTTCTCTTGCTGCTGAGAAGAACCACATGGCCCAGAGGAGGCCTTCCCTTTGACAGGGTGGAGCTGTTGAAATGGATTTTAAAATATGGGTTGTATTTTCATTTTGGGTTGTTTGCTAAATTTGGTCCAATCATGTCTTCTGGTTCTAAAACAGGAGAAAGGAAGCGGCTGCCCTCGGGGAAGCCTCCAGGAAGGAAGAAGGCCTCAGGCTTCTCTGCCCATCTGGTGCTTCCTGAGCTCTCTGAAGCCACTCTGTGGGAGTGGGAGGGGACAGGTGTGGCCCTGACAATGCCCACGGGCTCCCAGGCCTGGGAACTTGGTGTCAGGCAGTGTCCACAGCACATAACAACTCTCCAAGGCTCCTGATCTATTGTCCCAGTCCAGCGGGAACACAGCACAGACACGGTCCCCACCTGGGGACCAAGACCCACTAGGTCCCGGATGACTGTGATTCCAGGTGGGCACAGAGAGGTAGGTGGAGGAGCCTGGTGAAGGGAGTGCCCTGTCTTCACTGGGGGTGGCACGTGTGCCATCAGGAAGGGTGGAATAGCCTGTGGACAGGTCAGGGAAGGCGTGGGGGTCAGTGCTGTTCCTGGAACATGGGAAGGAGGCTGGCACCTTGGCTGGGTTCACATTCTGGAGGGCCGGTGGTGGTGGCAACCAGAGGAGTTTCCTTCCCTTGGAGGTCTCGTCCACCTTGGGTCCATGGTGACCCAAGGCTGCAGCTGGCCGAGGAGGTTCCTCCCTTCCATCATCCTTCCTGGAGCAGGCTGCAGAAGGCTGGGACGCTATCACACTGTGGTTTGGCTTCTGTCCCTAACCCTGAACCAAACCTCCCCTGCCAAGGTCAGGGACCTCTCATTTGCTCAATCCCTTGAAAAAAATTTTTTTCTCATGTTGCCACACCTCCCTGCTGCATTTGCCCCCATCTGTCCCTGTCCCCTGTTGAGATTCCCTCCTCCTGTGGCCACCACATCTCTTGGTCCCCATCCACCTCCAGACCCTTCCTCTCAATCTCTTCTGTGAGCTTCCTTTCCAAACTTCTTGAGCCACCATTCCCAGGATGTTCCCCCTGAGGGACCGCAGACACAGGTGTGGCTCGGACATAGATAGCTGCCTGCGTCCATCAGGAAGGATTTGGTTTCTGCTGCAAGTATCAGCAACCTGAAAAGCAGTGGATGGATCAGACTGGAGGCTTTATGTTTCTTAGGTATGAGGACATTTCCAAGTTCATGCTTCAACATCAATAGTGAAGGACTCACTCCACGCACGGTGGGGAGGAGGAGGAGGCAGGGCACAGTCTCAGCTCATGTCATGTTGTCCCTTAGCCTCAAAGGAGGCTGGGAAGGGAGAGTTTTCTACCTGGCACCTTGCCATCCTGGGCAAATGCAAGGCATTGCTAGGAGGGAAGAAAGGGACAGTGGGTGCTGGGTCAGAGCACTCTGGCGGGACTTTTTTCAACAGTCATGGCCCAGGAGTTGTCAGGTAAAAGATAAGGAGGGAAAAGCTTACCCTGTCTTACAGGAACACTAGAGATACTAGGAACACTACCACCCTGTGAAGTCACCAGGACACAGAGGCAGGCAATGCCACGTCTCAGGCACATCCAAGACTTCCCTGGGCCACCGAGTCCTCATCTCCTATTGAAATATTTCCTCCTAGTATGGTCAGGGGTCTCACTGCATGAAGAGCATGGGGAGGAGGGTGCCAGGAGAGGTGCAGCGGTGGTCAGTGTCATCCCTGTTTGGAGCTGCTTGTCCTGTGTCCTAGCAGGTGCTGGCCAGTGCAATCACCAGCAGACACTGCGGGCCTGGAAGGGCCCTTCACTATCTTGGTGTCAGGGCCTTGCATGGACTGCTTTCATTTACACCATCCTGACTCAATCACCATGACTGCTTCAGGGTTCAGGTCTTGAGCGCACTCCACTCTCAGGCAGTGGAGGGTGCAGAACAATGTCAGTCCAGAAGAGAGGGCTGGTGCTGTAGGACACAGGCCTGGCATGGCTCACTTTGGCACCCAGGGCTGTTCTACTGTCTCATCCTAAAGAGCAAGAGGAGGGAGCGGGAGACTTCACTGGACCAGACTAGCTGTTCCTGACACAGGGAGTCAGATGGGCTGCCTTTTGACACCTCCTCGTCACCTGTATGTGTTCATCCCCCATCTGTCTCCAGCCTGACTCTCCACTGCTGCCCGCTGGCCACCTCCCTCTGCCCGCTGGCCACCTCCCTCTGCTTCTCCCACGGATGCTGCAAACACAGCATGTTCTAATCCGGACTCTTCATCTTGTCCTCCCCTAACATGCTGTTCTTCCTCCCATGCTGTCCTCAAAGCCAGAGAGATGTGGTTTGGCTGCTGGCGTTTAATTCCCTTTAAGAGCCCCAGTGTTTCTTAGCCATCCACCTCTTCCCCTCTGGGGCTCTGTGGAGCTCCAGGGTGGAGCTCCGGGCTCAGGGCCCAGTCAGTCAGCACAGCCATAGTGATTGGCCCACGGGTGAGCACGTGACCTAAGCTGGTCCAATCAGAGCTGGTGTAAGAACTTTCCTGGGACTGCCCAGGCTCTTGTTTGCTTTTGTTGGATTTCCACCTGGAGGGACAAGGCTGTGGGAGGTGGTGGCTGCCATCTTGAGACCATGTGGAAGAGCCACTGAGGATGGTGTCAGTACCGAGTACCCGAGCCAAGAGATGACTTTGTAGTTTGAGGCCCTGGATCCCACTGTGCCTGAGCCGAGACCCACCCTCTCTCCTGGTGTTCAATTGAATGAACCACCATGATCCCCTTTATCTCATTTTAAAGGTCAATTTGATTAGGTTTTCAGCCGCTTGCAACCAAAAGCTGCTGTCTCATTGAGGACAGCACCATTTATTTAGAAACCCAAGGGCTCACTCCTCAGCTCACTGGCCACACCCAAGGAGTCCTGAAATGCCCTCAGGTCTGCCAGTCCTGAAATGCCCTCTGGCCAGGCCCCTCCCTGCCACCCCCATTGCTGTTACCTTGGTTCAGGACTGTATCCTCCACCGCCTGAGCCATGGCTGGTGACCATAAAGTGACCTCTTCTGACTTGTCGTCTCCATTGCTCCCTCTCCCCAGCCTGGTCCTTCTAAAAGCAGAGCTGTCCATGGCTCATATGTTCACAGAATGCCCTTGGTGGCCTGGTCTCCCACTCAGCCTGTGGCCTGGCCTTCTGGCCCCTCCATCCAGCTCCACCTGTATGTCCCTCATAGATGGGTCCGTCTCACAGCTGTGCTGCCAGGTGTAGTCTTCCCACCTCTTCCCCCTCTTGGAGCCTCAGTTTCCCATTCTGTCATCTGAGGATAGAGCCTGACCTGTCTTCCTGGTAGGGTTGTTACACAGATCAAAGGAAAAGCAACAGAGGATATAAAAGATCTATTAGACCAGGAAGTGCTCTATGGAGGGATGTCAGGATGCTCGTCAGTGATTCATGTTCCCAGATCTCTCGCTGTTCAACACTCCCAACCATATTGTGAGGAGAGAGGGCTCCCAGATCCAGTGCTAAGGGAATTCATGGTCCCTATGGGGTACATATGTGAATTGACAAGTTTTGATACCTCTAAGCACACATTCCAAGCAACAGTCTTTCAACTGCTGATGACAAAAACCCAACTCAAACTAGATTAAAAGTGGAATTTATTGTCATATAGAAGTAAAAAGTCAAGGACTCAGGCACAGTTGGATCCAGGATTCCAACATTCCCCTAGGGCTTTGTCTCTTTTTCTTTCTGCTTCCCTTTACTGGATTCATGCTGAGGCAGGCTGTCCCCATTCCATAAAATGATCCCAGAAAGTTCCAGGTTTCTGCCATTCTTATAGCTAGCAATCTCAATATTTTCAGCAAAAATTGGGGAATTGAATTTCACTAGGATTTTTTTTGTGGATCAAAGACCCATCCCTGGATCCTTTGCTGTGGTGAAGGACACTAGATGGACATCATTTCCATTTCAGCCCTGGGGCTAGAATGGAGTCAGCACTGCCTGACCAGGAGTGGGGAGAGGTAGCTCAGTGGAACAGGGGAGAAGGGATGGATGCCAAAGAAACTAAAATAGATGCCTGAGCAGGGTGGGTGGCCTGGGAAGGGTGTGTGTGAAACCATGAGGTTGGCAGAGCCTAACTTTGGGGTGCCTTTCTCCCTTTTTGGTGCTGTCTCCCACCATGGCACCATTCACTGACTGTGGCATTGAACCGCTCGTGTGTGCCCCACCCTCAGACTGTCAGGTCTGGGAAGAAGCCAGGAGGTCAGACCTAGCTCAGCCCCAGCATCCCAGCATTACAGAATGGTGGGAGGAGCCTGTGAAGTCCTGGGCATCCTCCAGCCTCATCCCTAATGCCAGCCGCCTGGCTGTAGCTAATTCCAGAGGTGAGCAAGCTGGAAGACAAGGCTGAGGCAGCCAGCTGGGAAAGGAGGGGGACCAGGTGGGGCTCAGGAGACCTTGGAGTTAGGCTGAGCTGGTTTCCAACTCATGGTGGGATCGGCTCTAATTAGGACTACTTCAGCAGTGTGCCACCTGAGCATGGGCTAATTCTTAGAAGGGTCCCAAAGAGTTTAATGGTCTGCTGTTACTTCCCTGAGATTCTTAATACCTTAAACAAGAAGCTCTGATAGTCATTCAGCACTGAGCTCCAAGAGTTATGTAGATGGTTTTGGTCTCAGTCTCCCACTCTGCGTCAGAGGTGATGGAGTGGCGGACCATGGAGCTCTCAGGCAACTGCTGATGGCAGAAGCTGGAGGTCCTTCAGGGCAGCTATTCTGGGCCTCTATGGTGTTATGTCCCCTCAGCAGTTCACCTAGAAAACTGCCCAGTATTGCCACCCCATCTCCTCCTCCTCCAAAGCAACCCCTGTCCTTGGAGAAGGGGCAGAGGAGCTGGAACTGGGACTTGCATCAAGGACTCAGGGGTACCAGACTTTCCCTGTCATTCCCCATCTGGCTCCTAGCCACTCGAAGTGTGGGCCGTGGATCAGCCACCTGGGTGTCAGCTAAGCCTGGTGGAAATGCAGACTCTCCAGCCCCACCCAGACCTACTGAACCGGAGTCTGCATTTTAGCATTAAGTCTGAGCCGCTCTGAGGAACCTGCTCCAGGTCATTCTTGGGGCCTCAGCATTGGGGCAGAACAGCACCAAGGTGCCAATGAAAACACAGATCTGGAGAAATACAGGGTGCGCTCACTCGCCAGGACTAACACAGCAAGTACCCCAGACTCCGTGTCTTAAACAACGGAAATTGATTTTCTCACAATTCAGGTGGCCAGAAGTCCAGGATCGAGGTCATGATAGGGCTGGTTTCTTCTGAGGTCTCTCTGTATCGCTTGTGGACGCACCTCCTATCTCAGTGTCCTCATGGGCTTCTCTGTTTTTCCTAGTGTCCCAGTGGTCTCTTTTATGAGGATTGGAGGAACCCAGTGGACTTACTGGCCTCTGTGAAGAGTCTATCTACAACACAGTCACGTTCTGAGGTTCTAGTGATTAGGACATGAGTGTATAAATTTGGGGGCACATGATTCAGCTCTCAACAGGATATGCATAAAAGCAGGCATGGAGCAGGAACCTTCAAGCACCTACTCTGTGCTAGGTTTGAAGCCTGGCGTTCTGCAGTTTTTTGTTTTTTTTTTCTCACTTAATCTTCAAACAACTCAGACAAGTCTAAGAGGAGCCAGGAACACTGTCAAGGTCCCCTGTGTGTCCAGAAAGGTATATAGGGCACCTCACTGAGTCCCTACCAAAAGTCTCACCCTCACAGACATGGAAACTGAGTCCCAGAGACGGGGGAGGATGTGCTTAAGGCTACTCAGGGCTGGAACCGGGGCTCAGGCATCTGCTCTCCAAATTCATCCCTCTCCCTCCACCTCTGCAGTGCTCCTTGGGAATGGCCATTATACAAATCACGTGACCTGTGACATCTTAGGAATGGGAGGGTCTCTAATTGTGAAAAATAAAAAACAAAGTGAAAAACATACAAAGGCGACTGCTTTTGCATGTCTGGCTCAGACATGCTTCCATTTCTCCATGTTCCCACTAGGGGTGGCCCCCGGAACACAGCATTCCAGGTGCAGTCTGGCCAGCCCCAGGAAAGCAGACCATTCAGGCCATGTGTTCTGCACATCAGCCTTCCCTATCACAGCCTGGGGACACACGTGAACCGGGGTCAACTTAGACTCCCAGATCTTCTGTGAATAGCTGCCCAGTCTCGTCAGAAGGGGCCTGGCCCCTCACGCTTCAAAGAGCAGCCTTGCTCTGCTCGGTAGGACTTTTCTGTAAGAAATGAACAGCACCGTGTTCAAGCCATGATTATTTGTGTTCTCAGCTCAGCCCAATCAGCCCAATCAATGAACGTCCTTGAGGCACTTCAAATGAAGAATAGAAGTGAGAGGCTCAGATGAATGCGAAAGCAGAGAATTTGCAAATACCCTGAAGAAACCAATATTTCACCCCTTTTTTCCTTTCTGCTTTTTCCCTTCCCTCTTCCCTTTCTCCCTTCTCCATCCAGTCTGTGAACATTTATTGTCTTCCTCTTCTGTACCTGGCTGGCTGCCTGTCCTGGTGGATACTGAGATCATTAGAGCATACTGTAAAGCACTAGAAGGAGGGAGGGAGGGAAGGAGGAAATGAACAGCCACTCTTTAAGTCCATATTCCAAGATCTCCATGGAGGCATTGACAGGTGTTGACAGATGGGTGAATCCAAAGAAGCAGCTACACTGGAAGCTATACTGGGTTTGGGAACCCAGGAGGGCAGGAATCTGGGGGCTACCACTTGAGCTGATCCAGAGTGGGGTGGAGGTTTTCCAGACAGACAGCGAAGAAGGGCATTCCAAGCAGAGGAGACTGCGCATGCCGAGGCTCAGAAGCATGCAAGAGCTTGGAGCATGGGGACCTGTGGGCTCGGGTCAGCTCACTGGGCTCTGATGGGTGGGCACCTGGGCCAGAGGCTGTGGTGGCAGCGAGGACTGGAAGAGGGGACCCATGGAGGACTTGTGTTGCTTCAGAGTGCCACGCCAGAGGTCGCCTTCCTTCTGAGGAGGGCTGAGCAAGGAAGAAACAACTGCTTTGCAAACAAACACCTCTTGTATTTATTTCCTCTGCTTCCTCACATCTCCCAGTCTCTCCCCTGAATATGATGCCTTCTGGTTTCACTTAATTTCCTCAGGAAACTAGAAAGAGGAACATCTGACAAATTCCCCCTAACTTGCTCCAAATGTCCAGGGTCAGAGTAAGGCCCCTGAGAGCAGTCATAGGCGATGGCCCCAGAATTGGTGGGCTTGTGACAAACTCCTTGTGGCGACAGGGTCCCTGCTTCAGTTCCCTGCACAATACAGATGTTCAGCAAGGATTTTGCTGGGAGCATAATTAGTAGCCAAGGCGGCCCCTGGAGAGGGGAGCTTGGGCCTGTTCCCATGGGCTCCTGCCCAACACTCCAGTGTTCTTGAGTTTCATATTCCTAGGAGAAGGGGTGGCTGGGCAAGTCCTCCAAGTCCCCCAGCAGCTGCTCCTGCCTGGGAAGGCTGCTGCGACTTTCCTCACGTGGCCTTGGGACTTTGGCCATAGGGATGTTTATTGTTTTGTTCACAGCTGCATAATCATGTCATTTGTTGGGGGACACTTTCTCCTCTGCCACCCACAGGAGATGGCTTGGAACTGACCTAGAGACTGGCTTCTGGTACTTGAGAAAGCGGCTCCTTTCCCTGAGCCTCAGTTTCCTAATCTGTAGGATGGCCCAGGTGGCTCTAAGGTGGTACACAGACTCTGGAGACATGCAATGAGGCTCGAGTCCTCCCTGTGCCACTTGGTGGCTGCATGATCCTGAACAGGTGGCTGCATGGTCCTGGGCAGGTGGCTGCATGGTCCTATGTAGGTGACTGCATGGTCCTGGGCAGGTCTTTAACCTTGCTGGACATCAAGTCCTCATCTGCACATGAGGACAAGGGATTAGGTGGCCTCAAGTTTTAGGGCTAGGTGACGACAGGAGCATCCCCTCCACCTGGATGCTGAGGAATGGGGTCTTCTTCTTTTATGGCAAAATAGTTTGAAGTTCATGCCTGTGGGAACTAAGCAGCGACAGTGCAAAAGGACCAGTCTTTACCCGCTGCCCAGTCCCTGCCCCAAGTCTCTGCAGAGCAAAAGGATGTTCTACAGCACAATAGGTTGGCTCCTTAGAGGTCCCCCAGGGCCTGTAGGATCCTGATGATGCTCCTCCCTCTCACTCATTCTGGCCCCTTCCAGACCATGAGCAATAGCATGGCCTTCGAAGGACTCTGCCCCAGGGGTGGCGCTGAGGGCTGGGTAGGGCCAGAGTGGGGCAGGGTCTACCTTTCTCCAGAGTGTCTATCTACTTCCCCAGGCCTTCATCCAGGGGGAAAAAAAGATGTCAGTACATGGTAGTGTCAGCCCCCAGGCCCCTCTTTGAAGATGCTGCCTCCAGCCCGCTGGCCCCTCCAGGGCAGTCCCCTCCTTCCCCCAGCCTTCCCATGGCTCTTGCCCCTCTTTTGGATGTGAGCGGCCCCTTGCCTCTGTCTGAGTGGCTTTGCGGACATCCCGTTGGTCTCCTGCCCTCGTCTCTCCCAGCCCCTGGCTCTTTCTCTTCAGAGAACCCACAATGTTTGTGACTACACGTGGATCTTGTACTTTCCCCATTTGTCCCCGACTCTTGCAATGAGTTATACGTGTGAAGTGGCCAGAGGTGGCACCCTGCCTTGCCTTGCCAAGTATACCACTGCAGCACAGTTGGCTCTCTGCAAATAATTGTTGAATACACGAGAGAATGACTGAGTCACCACAAAGCAAGCGTGGCATAGGCGGACTCCGGGGCCAACATCGTGGGTACAGACCCTGCCTGGCTGCTGGTATTTGGTGGGCAAGTTTATTTTCCCCTTGTCCTGGGTCAGGGTATGACCATCAGCCCCTGAGGTTGAAGCATTTCTGAGAGGTCAAGGAAGAGGAGGATTAGGATGTGCCTGCAGGACTTGACCTTGGAAAGTCACAGTGACCTTGAAAGAAGGGTTCTGAAGGTTTGGGAGTAGAAAACCAGGCTGCAGGGGAGTGAGCAAGGAGTCTAGGAAGTGGAACCTGGGAGTTTAATGGTTATCTCTAGACACCAGGCCAGGAATGGGAGGAGAGATGACATTAGCTATTTCCGGCCAAGCAGGATCATATCAAAATTAATTTGGAAAAGTTTCTGAATAATAAAAGTGATTCATCTATGGCATGGTTAGCAAAATAAGGCACCTCCAAGGCCAGTGGACTCCAACACTGCCCTCTTATTCGATGGAGGAGGTGCCTGAGGCTCAGCGAGGGGAGGGCCTTGCCCAAGGGCACATGGTGGGTGAGGGGCAAGGCCATGTTTGAACTCAGGCTCCTGTCTGCCCAGCTCAGGGCTCTCTTTCCATATTCCATGTCTTTTTTTTTCCTCTGTCCTTTCTAAATAGTCTTTACTGGCTCCAGGAAATGGAAAGGATAGTTATTTTTAGTTTATTCAAAATGAATAAAATGGTAGTGAGTTTTTCTTCCCCTGTATATAGATCCGAAGTGTGTCTTATGTAAGAGCTAAAATGGCTTCACAGTGCGAACAAAGATTCCTTTGAATATTAAAAGCTCCAGGGTGAGCCCCTAATTGGCCCAAATGACTGGGCTCAGCTATCCTGGCCTTGCTGACTGGGAATGCTGGGTAGGGCTGCACATGTGGGCACATGATGTTTGTGCATGGGTGTGAGCACACATCTGTGCATAGCAGGGCCTCTCAGTGGAAAGATTTCCAGGGCACCCTGAACCTGAACCTCCTCAATACTGATTATGATGATTATCATTCACTGAGGTGTATTTATAGCATGACATGTGCCCTCTCGGTCATTTCTAAGTGCCCAGCGCAGGAGCGTTAAGTGCATTCATGTGCTTGTGTAACCTGCACCACCACCCCTTTGCAGAACTCTTCATCTTGCAAGACTGAAACTCTGAAACCATCAGCAACAATTCCCATTCCCGTCTCCCTACCGCCACCACTATAGTTTCTGTCTCTGTGAGTCTGACCACTGTAGCTCCCTCCTTCCGGTAAGTGGAGTCTCGTGGCATTCCTCCTTCCGGGACTGGCCTGTCATACTTGGGGATGTTCCCTGTGCCCCTCTGCGGGGATCCCTCTGCCGACAGGAGCAAGCATCCGCGGGAAGAAAGCATTTCACATCTTGTCATCTCCTCTCTCATGCCAATCAGTGATTGGGTGATTTCTTAAGAGCAGGTTTTGATGGGGAGGGGCCCTGATTGAAGGCCCTGTTTGATTGAGGGTGGGAAGAGGCAGAGACAGTAACGACAGAGGGGAAAAATCATCCTGCCCTGCCACCACCAGTATGGAGTCTTTGTGCCAAGTCCCATTCTTAGGACTCAGATGTCCCAACCTGAAGCTAAGGAAGCCCCCTAGGTGCACATGCCATCCTCCATGACGGGCATGCTCTGGTGCTCTCTTATTTCCTCATCACCAGAGGAACAATGTGTGGCGTTATCGTTCACCCTCCAAGTGTTGGCTTTATGGCTCATGATCACGAGCATCAGAGGCCAGTAGGTTCCTCAGCCTACACAACAATGGACAATATATTACGGAAGGATTTGTATTCAGCTTCCTGTCTGCAATGGGAGGCTTAGGTTTCAGAATCCTGGACCAATTTGATACACTAAATATTTCAAAATTCAATAGATTTCTTCTCTTATTTATTGGATTTTTTGTATCCTACTGAGCATTTTTGTGGTTGGAGTATTCATGAAAACAGACCTGCTGGGCTACCTGACGGATTAAAGTGTTTTTAGAGAAGAAATCAATGGGGACTGGATGTCTTCCTGTTGATGAACTTTTAAAGGCTGTACCCATCCTCTACTCTGAAATGTGGGAAAGAATGAAGAGCAGCAGTAAAAGAAGTACTAAATGAAAACAGGAAACATATTAAGGCTTGGACTAGAATTTCTTGGTATCAGAGACAAGTTTAATCCCAGTATTTTTCCTGCTGACCATTCTGATGTACTAACAAAGTTAAGTGGCATGTTTATATTAGTTTCTCATTTCTTAAATATCTTTCACTTCTAAAATTATAATATTGGATAAAGTGATTAGTTTTTACAACCCCCTTGACATTTTTTTGAGATATATCTACTGTTTAGAAATTAATGGCTGAAAGAACCCATAAACTGAGAACTCTGGACTGCTGATCAGCTTCCCCGAGGGTGCTCTGCCTTTAAACAGTGTGTGTGAGACAGCATGTCATTTCAAATATGGATGCAAGACTGTTTCTGCTGCAGTAAGATGTATGAAAGGAGAAATAAATAATTTTTCTACATAAAAAAATCATCCTGCTTGAAAAAATATTGCTGGGATTACTACAAGTGAATCTGAGGGACAGCCATTAGTTTTATAATGGGCTCCTCCTAAATTTATGTCTCTGGGTCTATGGACCTCATGTCTTGCTCTTGGCTTGAGTCCCTGGGGAGTTGTGACTGAGGGGCCCGCTCATAATAACTCTCTTAGACTTGGGTTGCCGTTTTCAATTTAGGATGCTCTTTTTTTTTCCTTTGGTACTGGAGAGTGAACTCAGGGATACGCGACCACTGAGCCACATCCCCAGCCCTATTTTGTGTTTTATGTAGAGACAGGGTCTCACTGAGTTGCTTAGCACCTCGCCGTTGCTGAGGCTGGCTTTGAACTCGTGATTCTCCTGTCTCAGCCTCCCTAAGTGCTGGGATTACAAGCGTGAGCCACCACGCCTGGCTATGATGCTCTTTTATATCTATTATTTTATTCAATCAAAATGACAGTAGCATATGGAATCATGCAGGTGGGGAAACTGAGGCTCAGTGGGCTGAAGGGACTACTCAGGGCACCTGTTCAGTTATTGCTCAGGGCTATGGAATCACTCGTGGTAGCACCAGATGAAGAGACCGTCTTTAGTCCAGAGCTCTAACCGGGCTCTGCGGTGTGCTGGCTTTTATTAATGTCAAATATCTGAGGGAAACATGCATTTGCACATGCTGGATTCTCTCTCACCACCTCCTGCTTGACCTCAGATCCGATCCTTCTTCAAGGGTGATGCGTCATCATGCAGATGCTCAAATTAGCTGGGAGTCATCCTTGACATTTCCCTTTCTCCTGTTCCATAGCCAATCTTCAATTAAGCCCTGTGGTTTGAAATTCCCAAATATGTTTTCAATACGACTGCTTCTCTGCAGTTCTGGACCATCACAGTCTAGGCCTCTCTCACCTGGAGCAGACCTTCATGTTCTGCTGCTTTTCTTCTGTTCTCATCTTCGGTGATTTCTCAGGAAATGTGGATTTGAGCAGGTTACACAAGTTTCTGCATTGTAGGCTTTCTTAGCACCTTTGGCATGCTAATAATAGGGTCACTTGCCAGTGTTGGGGGTGGACACTGAGCATGTCCCAAACCTACTTGATCATTCTTGCACCCTGTGCTCTTCCTCTGTCCTCTCCCATCTGTTCTCCACATGGAAGCCACACAGACCTCTTCCAGCTGCCAAGCCCCATGTGCCCCCCTCCCCTGCTCCTTCCACACTGACCTTTCGGTTTCTAACGTGTCCTAAGAAATATCAATTATCCCCACCCTCCAGGTCTCCTTTGTCAGGTAGGTGCACCCATTCCTGGCCACAGCAGTGTGTGCTGCTGACGCTCACAGCACCCATTTCTGGGGAGCCACTTCACCAGGAGGCCACAGATCCCCAAGCTCCAAAAGCAACACATAGCCAATGCCTGACTTGGTGGGTGGGTTCACAAAAGGTCACTCCACCCTTGCTTCCAGCAGAGAGACTCCACTGCACAGTGAGTGCCCCTGAGCCAGCCGTGCAAGGGCACAGGGGTAGACTTGCCAGGAGAACACACCCTTGCTTGGTCCCCTCCCCTGCCCTTTTCTGACTCTCATTTAACTTGGAAGTTTGTCCTGAAGGACACTTCCATGTGCTTCTCTGCTTCTCAGAAACTCTACGTAAGGTAAGTGCCATACCTCATCCATCAGAGGTCTCTTAATTGTGGTCTCTCACTCACGGGAGGGACCAGTCTATTTCTATCACTTCATCCCCCATGCTTGATAGGGGGCTTGAGATGCCATATGAAGGAAAGTTAGAAACATCACAGATACTCAGAGTGCACATGAAAAATATTTGTAAAATATGTCAGACAGCAAGATTATATCTAAAATATGTTAAAGTTTTTCCAAATAAGAAGAGGCAGACATCATGATACAAAAAGAGTGCAGGAACGAGGCTGGGGTGGTGGCTCACTGGTAGAGCGCTTGCCTCACAAGTGTGAGGCACTGGGTTCGACTCTCAGCACTGCATATAAATAAATAAAATAAAGGTCCATCAACAAATAATAAAAAATATTTTAAAAAAAGAGTACACGAACAAATCACACACACACACAAATGGAGATGATCCTTCAATCTCTGGGAAAGTGAAAGAACATTTTTTTCATGACTCAAAATTGAGTTGCCAAAGACTGACTTTTGTATAAAGATCATCATACTGGAGAGGAGGGAAGGAGCCAAGGATTCTTATCTGTGGCTGATGAGAAGATAAGTTGGCACCAACCTTACAATATGTTTCCCCAGCGCAGAGTTGGTCTCTTTGTTTACCCCAGTGCCCCAGTGCCCAGAACCCCATGCACCTGGGCGCTCAACCAACATTTCTCAAACAAATGGAAGGCAATTTGGCAATATACATCATAAGCCTTAAGTTTTTCATAGACTTTCATTTAGTAATTCTACTTCCTAATGAAACCCTTAAAATCGGGACAAAGATATTTGTGCAAGAGTGTTCCTCACATTCATTTATAAACCCAGAAAACTGGAAACAGCCTACATGCCCACACACTGGCTACCAGTTTAATTATGGCACATCTACAAGAGAAAGTCAGATATAATTGAAAAAACGACATATTTGAAGAGTATTGGGCATACAGGATTACGCTTTTGATAAATACTAAATGAAAAGAGTTAAGGCTATATACAGCATAATTTCAATTTTTACAAAAAACATCACAAATATTAATAGTGAGTTGTTGTCAGTTTTTTTGTGTGTGGTTTTTATTTATTTGGTTTCTCTTTATTTTCCAAAATGTCAACAATGAATAAGTATTACTTTTGTAGTTAGAAAAAAGATTTTGAAAATAAAGCATGCTTAATCATGAGATTAAGACCAGCCAGGAAAAGTGGTAATAACTTGTGAAAGTATTTTTCTTATTAATGCTTCATAATAGACCATTTTATGATGGCTTAAAGAACACACCTCCTTATTAAATTTGCTTTATTTAGACAACAATGAGGATTAAGCATTGTGCCATTGGAGACACTGTGTTGTTCTCATGTTCTTAGGGTATATTTTTCCATGACCTAGAAAATCTTAAAATACTGGCTCCATTTTAAAAAATAGAATTTCACAACTCCTTTGACTGGAATTGATTTCTCCTGTGGTTCCAGGGCCTGTAAAAGGCATTAGGAGGCGACATGGCATTGACCTTTATTCTTCTCCCTGGGCAGAGAATTTCCCTATGACTGGCTCAGGATTTCCAAGAGGAAGGCAATTACATGACCAAGTACAATTGCAGGGTGCTTGGCTCTGGGCTTATCTTGATTAGGAGGAAGTGGATGTCTAGTTATTCCAAATTTAGAGCAAAGAAAAGAGCCAGATGTTTGAGACGATGACAAACATCAACCCATTGCAACTTTTGCTCCACTGGCTGCTTCTTGCTCTGTCACCTTGATGCAGAGCAAAGGGACTTTGGAATTCCTCTTCCTGGGAAATCTGTCCCAGCTTCCATGTCCACAGGAAGCTCATTTCCCTGCTGGTACTGACAGGAGCGCAGGCACTCACTCCCCTCCTGGAATCTTTGCTGGCTTCTGCAAAGCTTCCATCCTGTAATCCTGGGATCCCAAGGTGGGTGGCCAAAGCTCTTTTCCTGTCTCCTCTGCTGTGGTTCATCCCTACTGCATGAGAGAGTAGCGCTCAAGGCAGCAGACTCCAGGGGCTGGATGCAGACATGGCCCCTGCATGCAGGAACGCACAGAACAGGGCCAGTCAGGAATTCAGCTCACATGCAGAGGAGAGCTCTTCACTACCCGGTAGGGATCTGGTTTGAAGTCCAGATGGGGTTCTTACTAGCTGCGTGACCTTTGATGAGTTATGTCCTGCCTCTTGGCCACAGCCATCTCATCTGTCCAAGGGGGGCGATGTTAACACTGCCAGATCCAAAAGGTGAGCTTTCCATTATTTGGTACATGTGAAGCACCCAGCAGGATGCCTGCAGTGAAGTCAGTGCTTACTATATATTGACTCCTATTTCATTTATTCATTCACCTGGGAGAAAGTCTCTGATTAGGTGCTGGGCATTGTGCCTAGGTCTGGCAACCCAGAGGGGGATGATACACAGTCCCCACACCTGATCCCAAGAAACCCATATTTAGGGATGGAGACTCAAGAGGGAACAGACCAGTGCAGTGCTGCTCTGGCACCTTGCTCTAGGAACCTGCTCTCCTTGCTTGCCCCAAATACCATGCACCCACCTGCCTTGGTTCTCTGTGCCTAAGACTTTCTCTCCTCCTCAGCTACTGGAAAATTTCAAAACACAGCTTACACGTCATCAGCTGGACATGGTGAAGCCTTCTCAGACCCTGGACCAGAATCATGAATGTGCCTGTGTCCCGATGATGCTCTGCATGAGCATTCTGACTCAGCTGCCCCTCTGTCACGGCCACTATGAGAACATCCATCTCTCAATAAACTGGGGGCTCCTTGAAGTCAGGTGTTATGCTTGGCTCATCTCCATGTCCCAGTATCCAGCACAGGGCTAGACACATTGTAGATGTTTAAGAAGAGCTCATTGGTTATTCACTGGATGGATAGAGGGATGCTTGGATGACATCACAGAAGCCATTGCTGCATTGTCAGTGAGGCTCCCTCTCCACCATGATGTTTTTTGAAGAAATTTGCACTGCTGATAGCTAGGTTCCTCCTACTAATTCCATCTGCATGATGGAATTATTAATTCCATGAGCAAGGTTGAGGTTACTTCGTCATGGAGAAAGTGCCCGCCTGAAGGGCTGTCCTGAGCATGGCTTTCAAAATCAGCATGGTCAGGGGTAACCTGAAAGAGTAACACTCTTCTCCTGATGCTGGTCTTGGGCCATTCCATTTGCTTTTCACTGTGTGGGAGACCATTTAATTGAAAGCAAAGTTTCTGAGGCCAATATTGCAACAGAAATAATTGAATGTAAAACCACATGTGCGTTGGAAACTGGGACACAGAAATTTAATTTTAGTTTCCTCATTTACTTGTTGGGTGATCTAGGCATGGTTCCTCCTGCTCTCTGGACCTCAGCCATGAAATGCTAACTGCAGGAGGAAGAGCAGGGTTGTTTGAACTGACTAATGTCTAAGGTTCCTTCTGGCTCTTCTATGCCATGCCTTTAACTTCCATGAGATCAGATTGATGGAAGGCCATCTGATTCCGTCTTGCTGGAAGGTGATATGGATGGAGTTCTGAGAAAAGCTCTCAGTCCTCATGAGGTCAAGGTCATGGGTTAGGAACTAAAGGCTCTGAAATGCTCTGAAATCACAGATGGCCAACTCCACCCACTGAAGGGTCAGCACATTCTTGCTGAAAATTATAAACGAAAAACAGACTTTCTCTGACTTTTGTGAAGGATGCATGGCTAGATCTAATCTGGGTGGTGGGTGCATGAGATGGTGTATCCACACGGAAGGTCCATATCTGGCACCTGCATCATAAAGTGAGAGGCAAATCTCTGGCTAGCCCATTCTGGCCTTTGAGTGGGTCTTGCTCAGGTTCATGCCTTAATGATACCCTAAGAGGTCCCTTTATCTCACTATTTTATATAGACCACATCTGGGTCAATTGAGGAGAGCTGAAGGCCACTGTCAGTAGTGACTTGCAACTTATACTTTTGGAAAAAATTGAGATATAATGCACATACTATAAATTTTGCTCTGATAAAGGATATAATTTAATGAATAGTATATTTACAATTTTTAGTATATTCACAATGATCACCACTGTCAAATTCCTAAATGTAGCCGGGCATGGTGGCGCAATCCTGTAATCCCAGCACTTAGGGAGGCTGAGATAGGAGAATCGCGAGTTCAAAGCCAGCCTCAGCAATGGTGAGGTGCTAAGCAACTCAGTGAGACCCTGTCTCTACATAAAACACAAAACAGGGCTGGGGATGTGGCTCAGTGGTCGAGTGCCCCTGAGTTCAATCTCCAGTACCAAAAAAAAAAAAATCCTAAATGTTTTCATCACCCCAAAAGAAATCCCCTATATATAAGTAGTCACTTCCTATTCTATTCTCTCACCCCACCCCTAGCACTTGAGAGCTAATAAGCTACTTTCTGTTTCTGTGGATTTGCTTTCTCTGGACTTTTTGCATAAATGGAATTATTTAAATGTGTTTTAGTTGGTCTGGCTTCTTTCATTTAGCACAGTGTTTTCAAGGCTCATCCGTGTTGACCAGATATTTCTTGAACAGCTAAAAAGTATATATGCTTATTTATCGTCAAATAGCAAGCAGGTAGAACCACAGTGTGAACCAGGTGTGATCTCTCGACCCTCACTTAGTAGAACAGGTGAAGAACTAGGCTAGTCTAGCCAGCCCATTCCAGGTCTTCCTTACTTTCTTATTTACAGTTCAATTTTGGCCTTTTCAGAACTATATACACCTTTAAAATTAAGAATAAGATTCATCAATTTTTTTTTTTGGTACTGGTGATTGAACCCAGGGGCACTTAACCACTGAACCACATCCCCAGCCCTTTTCCACTTTTTACTTTGAGACAAGGTCTTGCTAAGTTGCTTAATTTATATTCTACTTTTGCTGACAGGTTAGCAAGTCTCAATCACCTATACATATTTTCTTGCCATACTTTCACAGCTTTGTTTTTTTTAACATTTATAGTTTAAATTCACCTGGAATTTGTGAATGGTGAGAGGCAAACACCTAAATTTGGATTTTCTCGTGTGGTTAACAAGTTGTACTACCTTATAATTTTTCTCATTGGTTTAAAAACAACAGCATTAGTATATATTTCTTTTTATATGCCGTCGAGACTATTGCTGGCCTTTCCTTTCTGTACTGCTCTTTCAGTCTTTTCTTCAGCCACTAACACATTCTTAAATTTCTTGTTCCTTTAAGATATTGTTATAATGAGCTCATGTCATCACTCATTTTTTAAAAAGCCCTGATTATTAGTATATGTATATGATTCTAGCTTAGCTTTACTTGTCAATGTGATATTTTTGTTTTGTGTAACATGTATTGATATATTATTTAAAATTATTTGAAGTCGTGCCTCGTGGGTCAGCTCGACAAGTTGGGGTCCTGAGAGATGAAGAGGGGTCCTCAGGGAAGACGAAGTGGGGTCTCTCAGGACGAGGTTTTGGGGTGGTGGTCCGTGGAGTCACTCCACCCAGACTCCGGGGTAGGTAAACAGTTCTGCTGGAGCAAGACGTAGAAACACTGTTTATTCCAGAAAGTACAGAAGTTTATATACAGTCCTGGACCAATCATGGCCCAAAGTTACAAACAATGAAGTGCTCTCTGTCAAGTGCACAGTCCATTAGCATAGAATGGGGAAAGATGGAAGGGAGGGGTTGAAGGTATGCAGAGTGCTCCTACAATTTAAGAACTTTAAATTTTGCCTGGGCTAACCATAGAAGCCAGTGGCTGTGTGACAGGTCACAGATGAAGGTAGCACAGCAGCATGCAGTAGCTTATTAGCTCTCAAGTGCTGTGGGTGGGGTGGGAGGATAGAATAGAAAATGACTACTTATGTATAGGGGATTTCTTTCAGGGTGATGAAAACATTTAGGAATTTGACAGTGGTGATCATTGTGAATATACTAAGGGATGGGGAGGGCCAAGGATGCTGTGTTGATCAGATTTTCAACCCTATGACCAAAATACCCAACAAGACCAACTTAGAGAAGAAAATGCTTATTTTGGGCTCACAGTTTCAGAGATTCAGTTCATGGTGAGCTGACTCCATTGCTCTGGGCTTGAGTGAGGCAGAACATCACTGTGAAAAGGTCCAGTTGAGGAAAGCTCCTCTGCTCATGGCAGCCAAGAAAGAGGGAGAGAGGGGGCAGGAGAAAGAGAAGAGCCAGGGACAAAGTATGATTCCCAAGGGCACATCCTCAGCAACCCACTTCCTCCAGTCATACCCCACCTACCTACAGTTATCACTCAGTAATCCATTTAAATTATTGATCCATTAAATGGATTAATCCACTTAGAAGGTTACCAGTGCTCATAATCTAACCATTTCACCTCTGAACATTGCCGCATTGCCTGACATGAGCATTTTTGCTGGGGTGGCTGGGGACACCTCATATCCAAACCATAACAGGTGCACTGAAGATTCACGAAGCCTGTGACATTGAATATGTGTGACACCTGTGAACACCTTGAACCTGCTCCAGCTGCCAGCAGGGACCCTAATGATAAGCACCACCCCTGTAAGTGGTTCTGGAGAACCAGAAAGCCCTGGTCTCTGGCATTTTGAGGAGAAGCTGTAAAGCCTGGCTTCCTGCTCTAAACAGGCAAGAGTGGATGATGCTTTTATTTTTTTTAAGTCATCATTACATGAACCCAAACATGATTCTGACTAATATTGTCCCTAACTTCATTTTTTAATTTGGCTGTCTGGATCAGGATTTACAGGACAGCGTCAGTAGTGTCATTGAGAGTGGATGTCCTTCTGGCTACTGATAGGGATGGGAAAGAACGCTGCTGGTATGTCACCACTATTAAGCATCCTGCTGAATTTGGTTTTTAATATGGTACATTTGTCACTTTAAGGAAATACCCTTCTCTCCTCCTCTCTTGATGACAACAATGATCATAATGATGCTGATAACATGTTGAATTTTCTCAAATCATTCTTGTCATCCATCCAAAATAATTATCCAGTGCTTCTGCTTTGATAGGCTGACATGGTGGATTATTACACTAACAGGTCCTTCTGGCACTGAAATAAAGTGCAACTTTATTTATAGTTTCCTTTTCTGTCTCTGTTTTCTTTTCTACATAGGAGTGCCTTTGGGGCTCTTGGCTCTCTCCTCAACTTTCGCTACAGCCTTTTCATCTCTTTAACCATTTCTCCTGAGTTCTGGGAGAATAGTTTACATTTTTCTTCTGACTTCTTGCTCTTTCAAGTGTGGAGCAGAAACCAGCAGCTTCAGCATCCCCTGAGAGATGGTTCAAAAGTTTTTGGAGCCCACCCCAGACCAACAGAATCGGCATCTGCCGATTTAAGAAGATTCCTGGGTGATTCACGTGCACAGTAAAACATGAGAGATGCTATCAGAGTTTGTCTTATGAGGGAACCTTTCTAGGTCATGGTATAGACTCCCTCCCCTTATAATAGCAGGTTGATTGTTCTGGTGGAAATTTGGAAGCGGAGGCCGATCAACACAAAGCTTTGGACCACCATCCGGGACTCGAACTTGTGGGTTCTCTGGCAGGACACAAGGAAGGGCAGCCAGCTGCTGTGTGTGAGGACATGAAATAAAAACAACAGTCCGAAGCTCACCAACATCTTTAGTCCCAGAAAGTATCCTTCAATTACATTTCTGAAGGGCCAGCAGGTCTCACTCGCACTCATTTCTTTGACAAATTGACAACTGATATCTACCTGAGAGCCTCCTGTGGTGAGCAGAGTGACAAATGAAGATATCCCAGCAGTGATTTGATGTCAGAGAAGCTTCTAAGGCCACTGAGGAAAGGGACACACTCTGCCCCAGCATTGTGCCTGGGATAGAAGGGGGTTTTCACAGACTGAATCACACAAGTCTTTGCATGTGGAGAGAGAGATTCTGCTAAGAGAAAATCAAACTGAATATATCCAGCTTGCATCAGTCATGTCAGGAAAAAATCTTGAGAAGGCACAGAAAGCTATGCAAATGGTTCCAAAGAAAAATAATCTTTAGGACAAATTGGCTCATTCTTTATTTATTGCCACCAAGCCTTTTATTCCCTAGAGAGTGTTGAAACAATACCAGTGGGGAGCTCTCATTGTGAAGCTGGAAAACATCCTACCTTTTAAAATGGTTTTGTGAAGTTGTTGTCTCAACAGGAAATTCTGGCCATTGTCACATAGTCTTCTTGTTTATTATTAGTAATAATAACTCTTTGCATCATTGTTGGCTCTAAACCTTAACAAAGCTTTTCCACACAAAGTAGGTCATTGGTTTTTCCTTACAGCCCCGCAGTCTAAGTAGGGCGGGCAGGCATTAATGTGCCCACTTCATAGGTGGTGGAACTGAGGCTTGGAGGGATTCATGGACTCTCTCAAGGGCACACAGATAGCTCACGGCAGCTGCCAGCTTTGACTGGCGTTTCCATCCTGCAGAGGAGATTCCAAAACTCTTGCCAAGTGCCTTTGATGCTTAATCTCCCCAGTCTAGTCATTTGGCCTTTCTTCTCTGCTTATGCACACACCGAGGATCGTAATCCCTGAGCCAAGATCACTCCCCAGAGTGCATTTTATGCTAAAATGCAATGTATAATTTGGAGAGGTTGCCTTCTTCAGCTTGCATTCAGGTGGTTGCTGAGCTCAGGCTCCCTGTGCACCATCTGTGTGACTCTTTTCCTACTAGCCACATACCTTGGTTAAACTTCTGCTAGGGATGTACAGCGGCTGGAAATAAGGCATGGTTCATTTCAAGTCAGGAGCAACTATTTATATCCCTTTTTATTTTCTAAATATGATTCATCTCACCTGATGGGGAAGAGGAAGGTATCTTATGCCTGTCTGTCTATAATCTATGCTTTGACTCATCTGTCCACGCTGAACAATCCCGTATTTCCCCCACTCTTCCATTTCCCCGCAGATCAATGCCCTTGCACATACTCTGTCTACTAAAATAGCCTCACCTCTCCACCTTCTCTACCTTCCCTACCTTCTCTACCCTTCTCATCCTTAAGGAGACCCAGCTTAAAAGTGATTCCTCTGGAGCATCTTTCAGACCCAAAATTAGAAAAACCTGAGCTCAGCCAGGCACAGTGATGCATGCTTGTGATCCCAGTGACTAGGGAGGCTGAGACAGGAGGACTGCAAGTTTCACCTTAGCAACTTAGCGAGGCTCTAAGCAACTTAGACCCTGTCTAAAAATAAAATATAAAAAGAGCTGGGGATGTCACCCAGTGGTTAAGTGCCCCTGGGTTCAATCCCTGGTACAGAAAGAAAAAAGAAAGAAAAGAAATATCTAGGCTCCTTACCAAATGTCTCTCTGTCATCCTGAGGGAGAATAGAAGAAATAAAAAAAGACAGGCAGGAGAAGGATAAAAGGAAGGGCAAGGAAATACAACTTCTGAAAGGCTTATGTTAAATTCCTCATACCTTCCCTCTCAAGCCAGTTCTCTCTCCCAGCTCTGTCACTCCCAAATTTCTGGGAAATTTGCAAATCTTCAAGTTACTGGAAATTTACCCTCTTGTGAAAATTGCCCTGTGTGCTGTTAGTTAGCCTAGGAATACATGTTTTTTTTAGACTATATTGAGCAAAGCGAGATACAAAACCTAGAATATGGGGTGTTTCCCAATGTTATCTATTGATCAGATAATGGAGAAGACATCAACCTAAGGATCCTGAGGATTGCTAGGTCACCACAAACTCTCGTCACCACCAGACTCATGTCATCCCCACATAACTTACCACGCCTGCCTCTCACCAAATTCTCTCTCAAAGAGGAGCCCAAGAACCCCAAAAGCATCTCTTACTCTTGAGATGGCATTCTCCCTTGAATATGTATTCCTTGTTTTCTTAAATAAATCTCTGTACTTCAATATCTTCCCTATGGTGTTTGAAAGGACCTCTTGGTCCTGAGTTGAGGTTCCCTCTCTGGGACCTCCTTGGACCACCCCTGGTGATGGACCTATCGCAGTCTTAAATGAATGTCGTATAGCTCCATGTATTCTGGGAATTTCAGCTAGGTTCAAAGTTACTTTGGGGCAGGAATGCAGTCCTATTCTTTTTTTAAAAATTTATTTATTTACTCTAATTAGGTATATATGACAGCAGAATGCGTTTTAATTCATTGAACATAAATGCAGCACAACTTTTCATTTCTCTGGTTGTATAATATAGTGTCGCACCATATGTGCTATCATACATGTACCTAGGGTAATGATGTCCATCTAATTTTGCCATCTTTCCTGCCCCATGTCCCCTCCCATCCCCACTCACTCCTTTGCCCAATCCAAAGTTCCTCTATTCCCACCGCCTCCATTATAGATCAGCATCTACTAATCAGAGAAAACATTTGGCCTTTGGTTTTTTGGAATTGGCTTACTTTGCTTAGCATGATGTTCTCCAACTCCATCCATTTACCTGTAGATGCCATAATTTTGTTCTCTTTTAATGCTAAGTAATATTCCATTGTGTATATATACCACAGTTTCCGTATCCGTTTATCTATTGAGGGGCATCTAGGTTGCTTCCACAGTTTAGCAATTGTGAATTGTGCTGCTATAAATGTTGAAGTGGCTATGTTACTGTAGTATGCTGCTTTTAAGTCTTTAGGTTATAGACCGAGGAGTGAGATAGCTGGGTTAAATGGTGGTTCCATTCCAAGTTTTCTAAGGAATCTCCATTCTGCTTTCCAGATTGGTTGCACCAATTTGCAGTCCCACCAGCAATGTATGAGCGTGCCTTTTCCCCCACGTTCTCTCCAACACTTATTGTTGTTGTATTCTTGATAACTGCCAATCTGATAGCGTAAGGTGAAATCTTAGAGTAGTTTTTTGATTTGCATTTCTCTAAAGACTAGAGATGTTGAACATTTTTTCATATATTTTTTGACCAATTATATATCTTCTTCTGAGAAGTGTCTGTTCAGCTCCTAAGCCCATTTATTGATTGGGCTGTTTGTTTTTGTGGTGTTAAGTTTTTTGAGTGCTTTTTATATCCTGGAGAGTAGTGCTCTATCTGATCTGCATGTGGCCAAAATTTGCTCCCAGAATGTAGGCTCTCTTTTCGCCTCATTGATTGTTTCTTTTGCTGAGAAGAAGCTTTTTAGTTTGAATCCATCCCACTTATTGATTCTTGATTTTATTTCTTGCACTTTAGGAGTCTTGTTAAGGAAGTCAGGGCCTAATCCGATGTCATGAAGATTTGGGCCTACTTTTTCCTCAATTAGGTGCAGGGTCTCTGGTGTAATTCCTAGGTCCTTGATCCACTTTCAGTTGGGTTTTGGGCATGGTGAGAGATAGGGGTTTGGTTTCATTTTGCTGCATATGTTTTTCAGTTTCAAGCACAATCTTTTTAATAATAGCTTTTCTGAGAATGAGGGCCAAGATCCATTAGAATATGTGACTCAGTTTCAGAAATATCCAAATCGAAAACAACATGTTTCTTACTTTCAAGGAAACAAGATCTCAGGACCATGAGAATGCTGTAATTGCTTGTTGCACGATCATGTTAGTTGTGACCAACAACCTGAAGCAATTAAAAGCCTTTCACTAGGCCGTTATCTAAAGAAAGTTTAAAGATTGTTGTTCTCTTTTCCTTGCTGCAGTTTTCTCTCTCTTTTTAAAAATTTATTTATTCTACTTAGGTATACATGATAGCAGAAAGCATTTTGATTCATTGTACACAGATGGAGCACAACTTTTGATTTCTCCGATTCTATATCATGTACAACCAGAGAAATGAAAAGTTGTGCTCCCTTTGTGTACCATGAATCAAAATGAATTCTATTCTTCTTTATATTGCACTAGCTTGGAAACTCTCAACCCACAAGAATTTTTGTGAATTCCACCACTGATGGTTCATTAGGATTTTTAAAAAAAGGGGACTACTCAAACAAGAAAGGAGTGATTTATCATAGCCAGTCATTGTAAAGGACAGGAATAACACTAAACATGTTTTTAAAATTTATCTCAGCTTCTGTTCCTTTGTTTCCCTGGTGAGAACTATCTAGGTGCAGAGTTGCTTTACCAACATCCTTCATGATTTTGTTTAGGACAAGCCCACCCATCGGGGTTCTGAGTTTTCTTTGATATCAGGGCATTTTTTTTCCTCCAGCTCCCTTCACCATTTGGAAATTAGTATTCAATGGTTCTCAACCTTAGCATTACATTAGAGTCACTTAGGAAACTTTAATACTGGTGTGGATTTTGTGAGGAGCACCCTCAAGTCTTTCACGGACTACTAAGTTGTAAATGCAGAGAGACAAACTCAGAGTCCTGGTAGGAAACAGCTCCTGGAAGACAATGAGCCCAACAGATTCTGGTAGTGTCACAGTGCTTACAGGTGTCAAAATGGACAGTTTCAATATACCTCATTGAATACTCTGGACATTCTGATGAGACTCAAGAAAAGCTCTATCCTTACATCCTCTCCAAACCAGGAATTGCAAAGATTTGTGCTCAAACTCCTGCCCCTACCACCTGCTAAATGAATTCTGCAGAGACTGAGGAACAGAAAGGTCCAAATTGGCCTGGAACTTTTAAAAGATTTTGCAGACAACCCGAAAAATTTCCAAGGCATCTGTACATTTACTAGGCTTCTAGAAACTCTTAAGCCTCAAGTTTCAATGTGTCTTTGAGATAGTTCTGAATGAGCAACAGAAGGGATGACTGTACATGCCCAGAGCCAGGAGGATGGGAGGTCACACTCCTGCAGGGCATGATGTGTCTATTGGGGTGTGTGCAAGAGGAATGTGAGTCACCTTCTAATTCAAATTTAAATTCATGTTCCTAACAAATACTTTCATGAGATTGTTTAAAACCTAATCTACCACACTTTAAAAGACTGAGCACCCCCATGCATTTCATTTTTAATTTCTGTCCATTTCATTTGTAAAGTTGCTTCTTTTAGAAATTTGCATATCATTGACATAAAAATAGAAGATTATTAGAAGCAAAAAAGAAAAATAAAAGCTCTGTCTTGTTATCTTTAGAATAAAGTCGGCAAAACCCAAAACCATGATGCTCTTTAAAGGAAGATAATATAGCCAGATTTTTTCCATGATTTTGTATTGGTACATTATAGGTGTACATAATGATGGGTTGGTGGTTACATATTCGTACATGCACATGATATAACAAACAAACAATATAATTTGGCCAATATCACTCCCCAACAGTTCCTGCTCCCTTCCCATCTCCCACCACTTTATCCCTTTCCTCTACTGATCTCCCTTTGATTTTCATGAAATCCACCCCCATCTCTGTTTTCCTTTTTCCTCTCTAGCTTCGCATATGAGAGAAAACATACAACCCTTAACCCACTGAGTTTGACTTATTTCATTTAACATGATGGTCTCTAGTTCCATCCATTTTCCTGCAAATGCCATAATTGCATTTTTCTTTAAGGCTGAATAAAACTACATTGTGTATGTAAACCACGTTTTCTTTATCCATTGATGGACGCCTAGGCTGGTTCCATAGTGTGGCTACTGCGAATCATGCTACTGTAAACATGGGTATGCATGTATCCTTACAGTAAGATGGCTTCAGTTCTTCAGGATAAATACCGAGGAGTGGTATAGCTGGGTCTTATGGTGGTTCTATGTCTAGTCTTTTGAGGAAACTTTATACTGATTTCTATAGTGTTTGTACCAATTTACAAACCCACCAAAAGTATAAAAAATGTTCCTTTTCTTCCACATCCTCTCCAAGATTTATTATTATTTATATTCTTGATGACTGCCATTCTGACTGGTGTGTAGTTTCGATTTGCATTTCCTTAGTTGCCAATGATATTAAACATTTTTCATGTATTTGTTAGCCATGTGTAGTTCTTCTTTTGAGAAGTGTCTATTTGCCCATTTATTAATTGGTTTATTTGATTTTTTGGTGTAAAGTTTTTGAGTTCTTTTTTTTTTTTTTTTTTTTTTTTTTTTTTTTTTTTTTTTTTTTTTTTTTTTTTTTTTTTTTTTTTTTTTTTTTTTTTTTTTTTTAATATTTTTATTTATTTATTTTTATGTGGTGCTCAGGATCGAACCCAGTGTCTCACACATGCGAGGCAAGCGCTCTACCACTAAGCCACAATCCCAGCCCCTGAGTTCTTTATATATTCTAGATATTACTCCTTTGTCAGAAGAGTAACTAGCAAAGATTTTTCTCTCATTCTATAGGTTCTTTTCAAATTACTAATTGTTTATTTTGCTGTAGGCTTTAAATTTAATACATCCCATTTGCTAACTCTTGGCATTAATTCCAGAGCTTTAGGTATCCTATGGAGAAAGTTGCTGCCTGTGCCTAAAAGCTGGAGCATTGACCTTAAGTTTTCTTCTAGGAGTGGTATAGTTTCTGGTTTAATTCCTAGGTCTTTGATCCATTCTGAGTTGATTTTTGTGCAGGGTGAGAGACAAGGGTCTGGTTTCATTCTTCTACATGTGGACAACCAGTAGTCCTAGCATTGTTTGTTTAAAAGGCTCTTTCTCCAATGTATGTTTTTGGCACCTTTGTCAAGGATCAGATGGCTGTATCTGTGTGGGTTCATCTCTGTGTCTTCTATTCTGTATCATAGGTCTCTTTTCTATTTTTATTCCAGTACCATGAAGTTTTTGTTATTGTAGCTCTGTAGTATAATTTGAAGTCAGGTATTGTGATGCCCCCAGCATTGCTTTTTTGGCTTAGGATGGCTTTGTCTATTCTGGATCTTTTATTCTTCCAAATGAATTTTAGGACTAATTTTTCTAGTTCTGTGAAGAATGTCATTGGTATTTTGGTGGGAATTACATTGAATCTGTATATTACTTTTGGTAGCATGGCCATTTTAACTATATTAATTCTACCTATGCACGAACATGAGAGGTCTTTTTCAATTTCTTTCTTCAATGTTCTGTAGTTTTCATTGCAGAGGTCTTTCACATCCTTGGTTAGATTTATTCCTAGGTATTTTATTATTTGGGGGTGCTTTTATAAATGGGATTGTTTTCCTGATTTCTTTCTCAGCAGATTCATTGTTAATATATAGGAACGTTATTGATATTTGTATGTTATACAATCCAGATTTTCCACATAGTATCTGTAAATATGATACAGATAATGAAGTGGCTTTAAAACAGCTTTCTCAATATGTTTATTGATTTAAAGGAAGAGATGAACATAATGGGTGAACAGATGGGGGAACCTCAATGGAGAAATGCAAGCTATAAAAAAAAGAACCAAATAGAAATTTTAGAAATAAAAAAAATTAGTATCTGAAAATTTAAAAAATTCACTAAATTGGATTACAGCAGATTAGACATTGTAAAAAGAATGTAGAGCAATGGAAAAGGTAAATATGTAGATATATTAACAGATTTTTTTCTTGGTATCCCAGCCAGGTGACCTAGACCATCATCAAAAGTCATATGCTAGCTGGGCGCTGTGGCTCATGCCTGTAATCCTAGCACTTTGGGAGGCTGAGACAGGAGAATCGTGAGTTCAAAGCCAGCCTCAGCAATGGCGAGGTGCTAAGCAACTCAGTGAGAACTTGTCTCTACATAAAACACAAAATAGGGCTGGGGATGTGGCTCAGTGGATGAGTGCCCCTGAGTTCAATCCTCAGTACCAAAAACAAAACAAAACAAACAAAAAAGTCATATGCTATGTTGGTATATATCCTTGATATAAAATGGTGAGAACAACACTTCATCTCTGTGGTTTTCATCCCCCAAACCCATCAGCCTTGTCTAATTCTGGAAAAAAAAAAAAAAATCAGACAATTCCCAAATGAAGGAATTCCTACAAAACACCTGACTAATACTCATCAAAATTGTCAAGGAGGACAAAAACAAAAACAAGGAAGGACTGAGAGATTACCAGAACAAAGAGGAACCTACAGAGACATAACAACTGAATATAAGGTATTATTGGGGGGTGGAATTCTGGAACAGCAAAAGGAGGTTAGGTAAGAACTGAATAGAGAATGGACTCAAGTTAAAAATAATGTTCATTAGCCGGGCGCGGTGGCTCAAGCCTGTAATCCCAGCACTCAGGGAGGCTGAGACAGGAGAATCGCGAGTTCAAAGCCAGCCTCAGCAATGGCGAGGTGCTAAGCAACTCAGTGAGACCCTGTCTCTACATAAAACACAAAATAGGGCTGGGGATGTGGCTCAGTGGTCGAGTGCCCCTGAGTTCAATCCCCGGTACCA